>JAOXYL010000100.1:12983607-12996228 GCA_028564955.1 Terapon puta | reverse complement strand
CCCCCCCCCCCCCCCCCCCCCCCCTCCCTCAGCATCAGTACACCCCACCCCCACCCCCCCAAGCCCGGTTGCTTGACATGGTTGCATTGTTACAGCACTGTAGTCCGTCTGGCTGAACACTGGGTCTGCCCCCCCAGAGCTCTCAGGGTCCTGTATGTGTCCCTTTACCTCTATCAAAGCTTGGGGGCCACTCTGCCTGCCGACCTTTGAGCGTTTTCCCCTCCCTCACCTGTTGGAAGCTTTTTTCGTCCTCCCCTATGATCCCCTGTCCGTCAATAAGAATACCTCTCCTTGAATGTGATTGGGAAGAGCTTTGTTTGCTGCCTGTTTCTCTAACACTAGAACTATCAAGCCTTTATTTATTCATTTATTTAATTTATTTTGGGAGTGAGCAGGTAAGTAGACAGGTAAGTAAGGCTTTGACTGCTGCTGCGGTGGCAAGGCCAAATGGGAAACTAAGTGGAAGACTGTAAGAGGATGAAGCATGCGACATAATTTGGAAAGATCAAGCTTCACTTATTGAACTTGGCAACACGTTAGTCTGAATGATAAGCAAGTGAGCCAAGCCAAGACTGCCAGCAAAGCAACTGCTGTGCTTCTGCTGTCAAAGGGCGAGGAAGTCCTGACGGTGCTAGAAAATGGTCAGCCGAATACCAGACACTTACTTAACTAATTGGAACAGACACACTCCAACGCTAGAGATGCTGTGTGCTGCAGTCTTTGGTGCGCCTAGTCGAAGACGTGCATGAGTCACATTCGCATCTGGTGGGCTGTGGGTTTGTCGGTGATGTGAATGGTGGACCCCCTCATCTCTTAGCTCGAGAGAGAAGCATGCAGGGAGCTCCACATTTGCATGAGAAAAAAAAGCAAAGAAAAAGCACCTTTCCATTTAAATCTATAGACGCTGTCATGAATACAACAAGGCACGAACATGCAACCCCACTGTGTGATTCATTTGCTGCGTATAAACTTGATTTGTGATTAATCCCATCTTGAAGTCCTGATCAATAAGAGCGTTGGATTCAATCTCAGTATGTGATGGGAAACACACACACATATACCGTACACAATACACAAGAAACCCAGACAGGTGTGATGGTGTGTCCCTGCTTTCTGTGAAAACTATGTATGAAAGGAAATACCCAGCAATTTCCGAGTCCAGATACAGCACGAGGCTCAGTATTCATGAACAAGAGTAAATCTCTCCTGAAATGAGACAACAGAGGGACATTAATGCATACTTAGAGGAAGAGCTTGAAATCCTGTGGCTTTCTTGCGAAGAGTCAGACAGGAAGATTGAAACCACTCTCACATCATGTGAAGCCACGTCCAGTGACCAGCTTAGTTTAGCATAGTGACCAGGAGCAAAGGGAAACAGCTATCCTGGCTCGGACTAAAGGTAAAAAAGAATCCACCTTAGCTATATCCTCTTTGTTTCATGTTTTTTTTCTTATATGTTCATTAAAACACACAAGTCATTTTGCTCAGAAAAGAGTACAGTATCAGTCTCCTCATCTGACTCTAAGTAAGCACAGAAAATGCTTAATTATTCCTTTGACATATACAGAGCAAACACAAATCCAGTGGTATTTCCTTTTAAGACCCGATGAGCTCCAGTTGTGTGTATTATTCCCTCCCTCCGTGTCTCCCTTGTGTCAGTTAATTTCCCAACTGTGGCCCTTGTTCACCTGTTTCCTTTCCACTTCCACTGTGTCTCTAGGCGTTTGCATGGTGGACAGACCTCATGGTGGAGCACGCGGAAAACTTCCTGGCCCTCTATGCCATCGACATGGACGCCGCTCTGGAGATCCAGTCCCCCGAGAGCTGGGACAGCTTCCCACTCTTCCAGCTGCTCAATGACTTCCTCCGGACAGACTGTAAGCTCCTTCCCACATCGACTTTCTTGCCTCTTCAGCTATTTTAATACTCAAACAAAGACACTAATGAATACCTGTCACTGCCTCTGTTGTTTTTTGTTTGTTTTTTTGTCTTGCACAGATCATCTGTGCAATGGAAAGTTCCACAAACACCTTCAGGATCTGTATGCTCCTCTTGTGGTTAGATATGTGGATCTGATGGAGTCCTCCATCGCACAGTCAATTCACAAGGGCTTTGAGAGAGAGTCCTGGGAGCCTGTAAAGTAAGGAGCCTCCGTCTTTATAGCTAGGCTGTAGGATGGTTGAAGATGCAAGGCTTTTATATTCAGATGACAGACTGACTGCGTGGAGGCTGAGAAATCTGGGAGAGCAGCTGTAATGTTCACCCAGGCTTCCTGTACGTTCACTTTTAATGAACGAGCCAAGAGTGGGCTGAATAACCTATTTTTTCTGTGAAAGAAATAGGTTATTTATTCTGAAAATAGTCTTTGACTAATGTACGTGTCTTACCAATTTCTCTCCGACACATTGGGGTCAGGGCAACACCTAATATTTCTGTTGTTTTGTTTTGTGAACTAACCTTCATAATGTGTGCTTTGACATGTTGCCAGAATCAAAAGGCCTCCAGTCTGTTACGTTGCTGTTGTAACTCATTTGTCGTGGCTTCCCACACTTTTGTGCTTCTGCATTTTTTTCTTGCAAAGATTATATTTAAGATTTATTAAGGTTAATTTTTTTTTCCTCTTTCTTGTGTTTATTCTTGCTGTTGCTTCTCCCTCTCGCTGCATTTAATACAGTATATGTGTGCAACCTGAGTTCAGCCCCTTTTTACTCTGTAGGTCTCTGTATAACATGTGCGTCTTTGACAATTGCTGTCCCGTTTATGTGTCTTACTGTATGTTCCTGTCTTCACCTGAGTTCGGATTTTATGTTACCTTTTATGATGAGTGTTACATGGCTTTCTGCAGCTCCCACACCACTGTTATGGATTCTTTTTTTTCTTTTTGTCTGTCTTTTCTGCAGGAGTTTAACAAGTAATCTGCCCAATGTGAATCTACCAAATGTGAACCTCCAAATTCCCAAAGTACCAAATCTGCCAGTGCCAGTAGCAGGACTATCAGTTAACCTTCCACAAATGCCTAGCTTTTCTACCCCGTCATGGATGGCTGCTATATATGACTCTGAGTGTGTATTCAACAAGTTCACTTTAGAAATATTAAGTAAGCAGAGACTGCCTTGGTATGAAGATGCCCTCATACAAATATCATTCAAAAATTCTACATATTTTCTTAACATGTTTATAATGCACCAAATTTTCTTCCATGAGGCTGTAAATGGAAATGAAACCTTCTGCACAATCCAACTTTTGCAAAAATCAATTTTAGCATATTTGCTCATGTGTGAATACTCAACAATCATGCCCATGTTCATGCCGAGAGCACTCTGAGAGGTGTTAGAGTAGATGGGGTTCTGCTTTCTAAAATGAGAGGCTGAATCGCTCTCATTTGCCTCAACATGCATGCTGTTGAGCTGGTGTGTGGAGATACAGGCCAAAACAAACAAAAGAAAAAAATAGACATATACTGATATATATTTCTCTGAGGCTATTTGGGGATTTACTGTGCAAAAAAAGCAGCACATCCCCAATTCAAAACAATTGCAAGTCGAGATCTCCACTATACAAAGATGTATCTCCCCAGAGTTGTTGTCCACAGACATTTGCTTTAGTGATTTTTTAGTGTACTGTAGATCATTCATGGCCTTAGGTTTATCTCTGACCTTGACCACCTGCCAGTAGCCTGATTGGGAGGGAAGATAGTGGGTTGGACCGGAGATGATGGCACGGAGAGTCTGGGCAGATGGCACTCAGACCTCTCCCTCTCCCGTTTTATCACCTCCCCTCCCGACTCTGCATCTTCCCTGCAGCACTGTCCCAATGAGTTCTACTCAGGATGCCCTAAAAAAGGTCTGCATGGTTTGTTTGGTAATTCTTCCAGGGGCCCCACCAGCCTGGGGACATGGATATTGAGAGAGGGCCTGTGAAGCAAATTAATCATTAATTTTATAATTGTTACTAATACGTCTGTAAATCTTGGACCATGGATGCCATTTTTACATGCCCTCCCTCACTTCTCCATTCCCTACTCCTTTGTCTTGACACAGTGTGATCAGCTGCTGTATCTGCAGTGATTTTACCTGCATGTGGCCACTTCACATCCCAGTCAATAATCATACTCTGCAGCATGGTTATTGATTTCTCACAGCAAACCCTGCCCGCTCCTTTTCAACCCATACACTGACTGTCCAGAAATACCTGAGCCAACGGTAAATGAGACAGGGCGGACCAGTCAGTATATGGTCGGAGTGAAATTTGACTGTGTCATAGGTGCGGAGGAACAGCATCCTCCTCTGCACCTGCCACGACAACCCCTCCTCCCCCTCTCCTCCTCCTCCCCTCCTCTTCCACCCTCCCCCTACTCGCTTTCCAGCAGGGTGACCTTTGTCTTCTGACCTCTGTGTGTGTGTGTTTGTGTGTGCGTGTGTCTGTGTGTGTGCACGCTTGGGTTGATGGCAGTAACGGCTCTGGGACGTCGGAGGACCTCTTCTGGAAGTTGGATGCCCTCCAGACTTTCATCAGGGACCTGCATTGGCCCGAGGAGGAGTTTGCCAAACACCTCGAGAGCCGCATCAAGCTCATGTCGAGCAACATGATTGAGAACTGCGTCAAGCGGTGTGTTTGTGTGAGAAGGAGACCGAAATGTCGAGCGACCTGCATATTTGCTGAATATTTCATACTATAGGCCGTATAAATATTTCACTTGCATTGCAGCACCAGGATGGCGTTCGAGTCCAAGCTGACCAAGAGCAGCAAGTCCACAGATTTCCGCATTTCTCCAACATTATGCACCATGTTCAACGTGATGGTGGACGCCAAGGATCAGTCAGCTAAATTGTGTGCAATGGAGATGGGCCAAGAGGTAAAACAAAAAAAAAACTCTCCTAGGACAGTGACTGCATGTTAAAAAAAAAAGAATTAATTTATTTCATAATTGCAGAAACAAAATTATCTTTACAATGGATGTTTTGTGAAAACTCTCACTTTTTTTGTTTTTAGAAACAGTTCCACTCCCAAATAGACGAGCTGATTGAGGAAAGTGTGAAAGACATGATCCAGCTTCTGGTTGCAAAGGTGCGACTCTGCATCAGCTGTGACAATAAATGTGTTACTTTGTCAACATTAATTAATATTAATATTTTGTGACATTGTCAGCTGTACCGTGTGTTTGTTGCTAATTAGCTTATTTTGATATATAAACAATATACCTGCCTACCATCAGCATGTCAGCATGCGTCGGTAAACTGCAGAGTTGGAGACTCAGTTTTGTTCAAGCTGTTGATGACTCTTGTTCCTTTTCCTGTTTCTCAGTTTGTCGCCATCCTGGAGGGTGTGTTGGCTAAGATCTCCAGATATGATGAAGGCACTCTCTTCTCCTCTTTCCTCTCATTCACGGTGAGAAGGCGCCTCTCTTTGCTGAGCCTCCCTGTGCCTCATTGTGCTTAATGGGCTGAGTGTTTAAAATTATTCAGTGATCCTGCAGGCTGGTTATTGAATCTCAGCTTTTGGATATTAATCAAAATGTGTACATACAGTATTTTAGTATCTAAAACTGTTAAAATACTTTTTTATTCTTTCATATCAGATGGTTCCCATGTTGTCATATTTTTTAACTTTAGACTTTATTTTTATTTTAAAAAGAGAAATGTGTTTTGTAGAGAAACAGTAAGGTATTGTTTTGAAATACTCAACTCATATCTGCACTGGAAATTCAAACGAGTAAATGATACTCAGGCCTGGTGTTATTAATAGTAATTTAAATGTCCTTCTACTCTCAGCGTGTGTTTGACTATTGTGTTTTGATTTCAGGTGAAAGCTGCCTCTAAATATGTGGATGTACCTGTAAGTGCAATAACGCTCCACCTCAGTGTGTTTTCCACATACGGTTGAAAAAAATACTTTGGCTTTCATCATCAACCGTGTTTTTTCCCAGCATTTATTGATTACCAATTTGCTGGTCTTTCCTCTGCTGAGCCTTGACTCTGCTCTGTTTCCGTTTTACAGAAACCCGGGATGGATGTGGCCGATGGCTATGTGACCTTTGTGCGCCACTCTCAGGATATGCTTCGTGATAAGGTCAATGAGGAGGTGTATATAGAAAGGTTATTTGATGTAAGTAAGATGCCGTCTCCTCCTCACAAGAAGGGAGGGGCCTTCCAAAATGTGGCAAAACAACAGGGCAGAGAGGGATAAGTCCCATTTTGACACCAGGAAATGTATTTCAACCTGGCAGAAGAGGCTGTTCTGATCCTCTACCCCTCTTGACTCCTCTCTTTCTGTCTCTCTTCTCTCTGAACCTCAGCTGCTGCCCTCTGCATTCTGGTGTGCATTGCCACAGTGCTTTTGGGCCTTTGTGTATCAAAAAAAGGAAACTTTTATTTACAAAGAGTCCATAAAAGCATCCTCAAAAAAGGATTATCTGAAGCAGTGCTCTCTGGAAAGGACCGACCTATCCATAATGATCACATGCCAGCACACCAGCTTATATTTCTGTACTCGATGCTTTCAGATACTTTCCAGGTAAAAGCATGTCAGCCTCCTGAATAAATGACACTCAGCCCTCTTGGCCTCAGTCCACAGTGGAGCACCCACACAGTTTCTCTGTGAACTGAACATGCTGGGTGAAGGACGCACTGCTGGATGGGCCAGGGAGACATAATGATGTCAAACCTGGAGGCTGACATGTTGCAAACCCTTGGTCTGTCAGAACAGTGGTTCCCAACCTGAAGGTGAAGACCCCACTGAGGGGGATGCAGGTTAAATCTGAGGGGTCAGAACCATCACCACACAACACAGAATTAGTTTTCACTGACTTTTTCTCACATTCTTTCCTTTTTGTTGCGAAATATTGTCAGCAGCCTGCTGCAGTTTCAGTATGAAGCCAACACTGCCTTTATAACACTACAACAAAAGGCACAAACATTTCCTCTGTTTTTTGTACAATTTGTGTTTCCACTTACTAAGGAGTGACTTACACCTTCTCAGGGGAAGGTGTCATTTGTCTTCAGTCTCTATCTTTAGAGCGGAAGCAATTTGCCGATTGACAGGAACTTAATTGGCAGCTACTGATTAAGGATTAAGCGTTGCATGAAAACCAAGTTCGAGCTTCTCTTGAGTGAGAATTTCTTGCTTTTACTTTTCTTGTGTGATTTTGTTTACGACACATTTTTAAAATAATGTATCTAATTTACAGATTGATAATGAAAAAAATCATTAGTGGCAGTTCAGTCTGTTTTGACTCTACACTACATAACTAGCATGTAAGGTGTTTAACTCGTCTGCTACATTCAAAACATGCCTCACACAAACCTACACTTCGCTGGTGCAACAACAGCCTGCAGGACCGAAAGTGAAGTTCAAGTGGTTATAAATGCAAAAGCTCACAAGCCAAACAGGTTGGGAACTAGTGTCTTAGAGGGTGAAGAGAGCACTGTCTTACAAAAACATAATCCTAAACGGGATACATTGACAGTAATGTGTCCTCCATGTGTGATTTGAACGACACATAATGCTGTGGTGTGTGTGTGCTTCATGTCATTCAGAAACTATTTGTACAGACCTGCGTCTCCACAGGTGTGTGACAGCTTTGTGTGTCTGACAGATTCTCAGTTCTGTGAGGAAGTGGCGTGAAGTTTTTATGTCCGAGAGATACTCAGAAGTCTCCCTTTGGTTTTATATTTTTCTGTTGGCTGGAGAAGCGGGAGTCTTGTGCCAGATAATATATGTTTTTTTTTTTTTTGCTTATTTGTTTGTTTTTTGTTTCTGGAGTGAGGAGTGATGCTGTTGAAGTGGGTCTGCTTTTGTCTTTGAGGTCCACACCAGCTCCCCTGTCTCCTCCTGTGTTGTCTTCTACTGTGGAGTCCCCCCCCCCCTTTGTGTCCTCTGTGTGGCCCCCAAAGTGCACTGAAATCCTACTCAGCACTGTCATGTTAAATTCTTCTGAAGATTTCTCAAGCTGTGAATGTTTCAGTTTTAACTTTTAAAACTATCCCTCAGTTCAAGGTTGTCAATGTTTTTTCTCTTTCATCCGAATGCATTTCCATCCATCCATTTGCATGCACATGGAAAAAAAAAACTTTCCTTGATGTTGCATATGGCTCTACTTTATCTCTCTTTCTTTCACTAATTTATTTCAATCCTTTTTATCTCCTCTTTTTCTGATTAACACCATTCCTGCTGCCTCCTCTATTCAAAAAGTGGCACTTATCTCTAGTGTTGCGTTGCGTTGTTTTATCACATTATGTTGGTTGGCATGATTTTAAAGTCAAATAATCTTCCTGTGTACATCTTCTAGCATGACCCTCCTCCTCAGAGTTCTGCCTCATTTGCACATACAGCAGTCTTCCTTAGCACGTACTCTCTGCCACCCACCCACCTGCGAGGTCTGCATGCACTGCACGCTCAACTCGACTGTGAAGTGGTCAGGCATCTGCATATCCGGCCTCAAGTTCAAACCTTTCAACCATTCACCGAATCTTGATCCAAGTGAACTTCGAGTGAAGAGCAAAAAAACAAACAAACCAAAAAAAAAACCAACGAAACAAACAAACAAACAAAAAAAATAGAAAAAGAAACCTTGACAAACAAACCAAATTAACAACGCTCACGCTTCTAATTCGGGCCCAAGAAACCCTTCCTGCGTTCCTGCCTACTCACATGTTTAAAGTTGACTTCTTTTCTTAAAATTGGAGGTGTAACAACTGTTTCAATTAGACACAGGTGCTGTTCTCTTGTAACTTAGCACAGGCTGGGGAAACCACCACCCAAAAGCAAAGCAGAGAAAAGGTACAAGAAAATAGCACCGCTGCTCCCTGCCTGCTAACCATTTACTCACTCTCATTCTATTTTTCTTTTGCTAATTAACTGGTGTCAGTGATAATTTCAGCACCTCACACAGTAGCAGTTTTCTATCCTCTGCGTAGCTCCACATTCCTCCCCAAATAAATAAAAAGAGGCCAAATAATTGCCTTCAGTTATTAGTAGGCCATGCAGCTTTTACAAAATATTGACTTTTTTTTTTGGTATGTCAAAGGGTAATTACAGTTCAAGTCGGATAAATCTGTCAATGCTTCAGGACATCCCTCTGTTTATTCTTTTCTTCATGAAGCAGTCGTATCAGTGCTCTGAGTATTTCCTCTAAAATTGCTTTTTCAGCTCTTCAGAGTGCTACAGTACAAATGCAGTTTGTGTGTGGATGTCAAAGTCGTGGTGTTACTGTGTGTATCTGTGTGTGTGTGTTGGGGACATTTTCCAGAACAAACAAATAAGTTATTTAATAGATTTTAGATGCAATTTACTTAGTTGATTATTAAAATATCCCAGGATATAAGACATGCGTGAGTTCACTGTAGCACATATGCTTCTGTGTCTAATATGTGCATTATATAGGCTATATACATTCAAAGGCCCATAAAACCTGATGTGACATTAAAGAAACTTCATGGCGAGTAAGTGTAAGAGGACTCTTAACGTGGCTTTAGTGTAGTTTAGCATAAAGACTGGAAACAGTGGGAAACTGCTGACACACGTGTGGTATTAATCTGTTGATCTCACCTACAGCAAGCGAGTGAATGAGGTCTATTTCCCAAAATGAGGAACAAATCTCTCCTGTGATGTTGTAGTATTGCTCTGCTTACCTGTTTAAAGGGGGCGGGGCTCAAGTTGGAAAAGGGACTCCTCACATATTTCTCTGCACCAATCAGGATTAACGACACTGAAGTCAAAATGTCATGATTGTTGTGGGGTTTTTGACTCTGTGGCCACAGTCACCTTTAGTTAAATCTGACCAAAGCACATCCACACATTCCTGATGAAGCAATTTTACCATTTGGCTCAAACATATTTTGCTAACTGTGGCTTCTTTAAGATTGTTTTCATGAGCTTTAGAAGGAGGAGATGAAGAGGTAGAATTTTTCTCAAATTTGATATGCCTGATAAAAACAACGATAAGAGCACACCTTCCTGTAGCTTGTGATTGCTTTTAGATGAGGTTTACTTCATTCTGATCATGATGTTAATGCAGCCTGTTAATGTGCTGATTGTGACTCATCTGCCCTGTGAAGATCAACATTAATCTTCACTAACTGGTGTGTATAAATATAT
The DNA here is from genome assembly GCA_028564955.1 of Terapon puta. NCBI lineage: Eukaryota > Metazoa > Chordata > Actinopteri > Centrarchiformes > Terapontidae > Terapon > Terapon puta. The sequence continues at coordinate 12,986,133 of JAOXYL010000100.1, read as the reverse complement.
TGCACACATGGGTCATATGAAATGTAGCCTGATTTGTATTAAAGCAACTTGCCTCTTTTATTGAAGTGATGCTTGAGCACACACAAGGACGCTTTACAGTTATTGTCACCCACTGTATGTGTTTTCCTGTAGTTCTTTATGTGTGTCCTAAAGATTAGTTTTATGTCACAATGTCTTGAGTTTGTGTGTGAGTGTGTGTTTTGCTGGAGAGTGTTGTCTTTATGTGTTTCAGCAATGGTACACTGCCACCATGAACCTGCTGGGGACCTGGCTCACTGAACGCATGGATCAGCAGCTCCACGTCTACCAGCTAAAAATCCTCATCAGGATCACAAAGGTGAGGCAGGGAAAGCCTGAGAAAAGGCCCAGAATCCTTTGCATCAATGCTGCACTGATGTGTCTGTCTCCCCCCCCCCCCCTTGTAGAAAAAGTACCGGGACTTTCGCCTGCAGGGCGTCCTCGACTCCACCCTGAACAGCAAGATGTACGACACGGTGCGCAACAGGCTGACCGTGGAGGAGGCCACTGCTTCAGTGAGGGAAGGAGGCATGCAGGGCATCTCGATGAAGGACAGCGATGAGGAGGATGAAGAGGACGATTAGACACTCCAACCCCACCCTGAACCCCCTCACCCTGACCCCCTTTCACACTTTTGACTTTAGCCTGGTTACCGATGCATGTACCAACTCAGATAGCCACTCTAGGACCTCTTTGTCAGCTCGAAATGCCTATGAAGGAACTATTAACTATAAAAATAGTACTTATACTGAGGAAAATCAAAATAAAAATGTTAAAAAATAACCATGATTGGCAGTTTAGCTGTGTCATGATAAAGATAGCACCTATCTTTGATTCATTCATTTCTAAATTCATTTCTATGTGTTACTAAGCAATATGGAGAACCATTTGTTTGACAATGTTGAGTGAGATTAATAGGTGTGTCCCTGTCCAATGCAAACCTATATGGCGCTTCTTTGTCGTATTCTACATTCATTAATGGTACATTGTCGTGATGATGAGTGTGTGGACCCTTTTCTTTGTCTTGTCTGTTTTTAAGTGAATGCCAACTGCTTCAAACTGAAAATAAACCTCTGTATTTGTTTACGGCTGTTACAGATACACTGTCGTCTACTCACTGTTATTAACATCGACAGTAAGTCTAGACCTGCATTTTTATCATGTGTCAATGCTATGTGATCTTATCTCAATTACTAAATTAGACATGGTTCAACAGGAATCTTGAACTTCAATGAGTGGGTATTCTAGAGATGCAATATTCTCATAGCTCCATTTTGATAACTTGGGAGATTCTATTTTTATTTCAACATTAAAAGGCCTTGAAACAGGTTCTATTTTAATTGAGTTGCACTTTTACAGAGAAAAGAGCAAAAATAATTTTTTTTATTAAAAAAAAAGTTGGTCTGTCTTTGTTCTGTAACTGTGTAGAATGAGATGTCTGGCATTTGTTTGGGTCTCACTGTTGTTTTGTATATATTATATAAATATATATATAAATATAAAATGCTGTACATTGCATTCTGAGCCATCGCTGCATGCCTGTGGGTTCCCACCCTCCCCAAATGCTTTCTGTTTTCTGTGTGAATTAGCTGGTGGATTCATTCTTGCTTTTGCCTTATGAAAGCCAACAGTTGTAATATGCAAGAGCTGTGGCCTCTAAATAAAAATTACTGTACATGTGCATCCTCTGTCATGTTTACTAGCGTCATGTCCCCCTGATACACAACTGTAACTTTAACTGAAGTATTCAGAGTTTGTTTAGAAGTACAGTGGTGTAAATTAGAGCATACTGTAAGATACTTCCTTTTTTTTAATTTAGTAGTCTTACACCTCTCAAGGATGTGCCATTACAAATAAACGTCCAGAAATCCACAGAGAAATCGGGAGGCTTTCTAAATTTTCTTCAGTATAAATGTAATCCAGTCGTAGTTGTCAGTATGTAACTGCACATTTGCTTAAAAGAAATAAGAAATGTGGTTCAAATTGTAATCTGTAGCTGGCTTACTCCCCGTTTTTGCTCTGGAAATGTCAAAATTTCTCTGCAGATTAAACTTTACAAACCCTGTGAATAATAATGAATTGTGATACAGTAGACTACCCAACATTATACGAAGTATTTAAAAGTAACTTCACCTTGACGAGCAAACATAAACATACACGTTACACATTGATGCGTCAGTAACAATAATGCACTATGACCCTCTCTGCATAAAAACTTTCACTTTCACTTTTCACCCTTGTCCTTATGTTGAAGTTTCACTGTAAAACTTTTACTTGAGTGAATGAGGAGAGCACTTCCTTCACCGCTGTTGTTTGGCGACAGACTGACAGCAGGGGGCGACAGGATGAACTTTTCATGCCAGCAGTCAAAACTCCTCATCAGTGGTTTCATGTAATACAAGGATGCTGTGCACCCAAAACCAAACTTTATTTAATGTATAGCAATACAGTATACCTATTTAATAACACTATTACACTATAATAAGGTATATGACAGCATCATATATA
>JAOXYL010000100.1:12939405-12958356 GCA_028564955.1 Terapon puta | reverse complement strand
TTATGTGATTGCAATTGCAGGAAATTCTCGAGGTAAAAAGCAGGGATGCAATAGTGCAAACGGCATGGAGAGTGTGATATAGTGCAGAAAACAAAGCTCACCTCTTGAAGCCTCTGTGCTGTGAGGGCTTCCCAGGTTCTCGGTCAAATCTTTCTGCCATGCGTCTTTTACAGCCGATTTAAAGAGTTTCCTGTTGTCAAGGTCCTGCAGGGGCCTGAAGTTGTTCCTCAGGTACTCGACAGACTTCACATGGTCTTGCTGTTCTGTTGTAAAAATGGAGTAAAAGGCCTCCAGCTAGATGGGTGAAAAAAAACAAAAGAGAATAGCCATTGAAGCAAATTTAAGCGCTTTTGTTACCATGCTTGTGTGCTTGAGTGTGTGTGCCAACTGAATATGATATATCATACAGGACTGCATTTGTAGCCGCTTGCCAGCAGCTGACTGTTCACAAACGGAGCACAGTATTTGCAAGAAACATTCACACCACAGGCACCAACAAGCACAGACCTCAATCATCATCCTGGCTACCTACCGGGCTGTAACTTCTCAATGGGGCAAATTTGTAGCCATTGATTGCTACGAATGATCTCCTGCCGCGTGCTGTAATGACTACACATTACAGATACTGTGGAATCAATGTGTCCTATGCGTGCTTGGAGAAATGAATTACGGGTTCATAAAAGACTATCTGTGAACGTCACAAACATTGTGCCGGTGGTCAATATTCCTGCAGCAGAAGTCATTTCTGAACAAAAGATTTGTCCTCCTGCAAGTTGATAGAAATTCCACTGAGCCCTGCAAATTTCTACAGCACAGAGCGCTCTGGAGGATATGCAGCTGTAACCCAAGAATTGTATGTATAAAAGATGCAGCAAAGGACTGTGTATGGGATCAGCAAAAAGCACGGGGCATGATTTGGCATATATTATCTCTCAAAAATCACAAATGGTAAAAAAAAAAAAAAAAAGAAAAAAAAAACAGTTGGAGGTAAGCTGTTGTAGAGCACATAGGTAAGTGCCATAAAACTGCGTTTTCCATTTAACACATGTTAAACCTTTACAGCGATAATTCTAATCAATGAAGATTTGAACTAATGAACATATCTGCGCTTGAACAACTTTAATAGCACAGTAACCAGCCCCCCCCTCGATGTGCAGCTGTATTCTACTGAAGACCCTTTAGTGACCGTCTTGTACCAAAAGCACGATATGAGAGCTATCTCATGTGATGATTCAAATTCCAGTAATTGGCTCTCCCTTCCTGTTTAATCATCCAGTATATAGGCAGTCATGGTTTCATATGCAGAGGGGCTGGAGAGGAACAGGGGGGAGAAGGGAAGTGGAGAGGAGAGGTAGATGAGGGAAAAAATTGCTTGTGCGTCGACACTGTGGGGCAGCAAGTGATCCACTGTCAGTCAGCAAATGGAATCTGACTGTGCATGGTGAATATAGCCATCCGGGCAAGTGCATGTGTGTATGTCTGTGTGCATGTGTGTGTGTGGACTTAACGCACCTGTGAGTGGGACAGATACACAGGCCTGGAGAAGATGATCCACTCCACTACCTTGCTGCAGGGTGGCGTAGTCAGGGAGCCGGTGTATCGGTAATAACTGTCCACGGATGACGGCAGCAGATCCCTCAGGATGAATGACCTGAGGTTGGTCTCCTTTTCTGTGTAGAGCACGGGATCGATACTTGTCAATACACAGACATGAAAAGCGCATTATTCTGTGCAGGTAAAAAAAAAAAAAAATCCCCATATCGTTCACTATTTAATGCTTTGCTAAAAATCCTGCAGATGGGTTAACACTTACGCCAACATTTACAAGGTTGTTTTCGTTTCACCCTCCCTGTGGCATTTTAACTGCTTCCCTGAAATCTCCACTAGTGGAATGACGGTGACAGCAGTTAAAAGCCTCACCACTTGTTATCACTCTGGCCAGATCTCTGTGCTCAGATGGGCTGAGAGAGAAGCGAGGGGAGAGGAGTCAGATAAAATGGCCTGCTCTGACAGCTGATCTGTGGCTAGGTGGTAGCCTGCTCGTCTCCGTGCAACAACTGTGGCATGGGCCAAAGGGATTAAGCCAGATCCAAATGATTACCAGATCTGTTCCATCCTCCGTGATCAAAACCAGGCAAAGCCATGCGAGAAAAAAAAAAAAGCAAGAAAAAGATCCCTTTATCTCCTGCAAATACGCTGTGCGGGCAATGCAAGTGAGCTTGTTTTTCTTCCACGAATTATGATGTGAAAAACCCAAATAAAGCTGAATTTATGTCAAATTCAATCTCTCACAGCTCATGACCTTATCTAAAAAAAAACAAACGAAAAAAACAAAAAAACAGGGGTTCAGAGTGATAGGACTGATACGACTACTGAGGCACTGGAAGCCTCGCCCCCACGCCTCATCTGTACTCAGAGTCAAATTCAGTATTCACAGCCTTTCTTCTCTCCGTCTTCAGACAGCGTACGTGCCCTATCGCTCATGGTGCCGCCAAGATGCTGATGGATGGATGACTGTGGGATAACGAGCTAGTGGAAAACCAACCACCATAACGGGGGAGGAGGCGAGGAGCATTTAGCAGCCAGCAGGAAGAGAGTCCAAAAAACCCACCACACCCAGCTCTCTTTTCAGCAGGGAGGAAAGAGATACTGTGGCGTTAACACGAACATCTGTGTAGCTGCGCAGCATAGAGTTCAACCCCTTTTGTAGGCTAGTATAACCAACATTTTATTTTGGCAGCATGCCTTTAACTAAGTTATATAAGAAGCAAAAATGGAGTGCAAATACCTGTGAAATGGACTCCCAGCTCAAAACAGACAGAATGACGGAAAAAGAGGCTTTATTTCAATTATTTCAATCAAATTTCAAGTCTAGAAATTTCACAGAACAAAGTGACCTATTTTCTGATTCTGAGGCCAATTCATATGCTTTTTAAAAATCTCTAGGGGTCTCTAAGTGAGAATTTTTCCCATGTGTCCTTTTGTGTCTTTTGTGCTCATTCATAAAGTTACTAAAGTTTTTCTTATTTCACCCCAATGCTCAACACAAAAAGTCATAACCTCAGCGGCATACATTGCACAGCATCAAATGCGCATCTCCAGGAAAATACAGGGAGTGAAATTATAATTAGAGGCGACTCAATGACGCTCAGCACTAGTAACCAGCATGGGTATGAAGCAATTACTCCATGGTTCTATACATCCTCATCCATTTACATGTTCTTGTCAGTCTATGCTTTTGCTCACATAAAGACTGTCAGCAGGCAGGCTGTAAAACAAGTCATACGTGTCTGTGTAAACAGAGCTGCTGTGTCCCCAGATGCAATAAAGGATTACACAGTCGTGCTAAAGCATCTGCTTACATATATATGCATAAGTCATGCATGCAGTAAAAGCAGCACAGCAGCATTAATTTAACACAATATGCCATAAAGAACTGTGTCATGGCTTATAACATAAAACATCAAGAGTTTCGATGTGTGAATGTGGGACTTTGCAAGGAGCCGCAGCCCACAAGAGCACATCCATGTATGTTTGAGTCAGAATATAGCAGTGAGTGTTGTCTAATTGAGGCTCAGATGTAATTAATAGTTCTTTCTCTGTGAGTGAAGCTCCTTGGGAGGTCTCCTACTGTGGAGCTACACTAGCAAGGGAGAGGCGGTATCTTGCAAATTTTGCCTCCTTTTGAAGTTAAACTCTGCTCATATCTTGTGTTTAGACTCTAATTTGGGATTTAAAAAAAGAGAAGCACAATGCTTAAGCAGCTGAAAGCAAGAGCATCAATCTTTGTTTTAAGGGGGGAGGGAGGAGCACAATGTCGGCACCGTCACGAGGAATTTACCTCTAGCGTAGGATCAACCAAAGCATCAACAGCAGCAATGCCGGAGTGATTTTGTAAGGGATAATTGCTTTTTTAATATCCCACATGAACGTAATTCCCGCCATAATACATCATGCGGATGAGATTTTGGCATGACAGGGGGAAAAAATTATCAGTGGACAATAAATAAAGAAAAACAAAGACTGCAGAGAAACAACAATGAAAGAACAGTGATTGTTTATATTTATGGATGTGTAAATGTATCCACCTCATACACTGCATAAGGTTGTTCTATGTAAAGCAGAGTTTGCAAGGGAGGTTGGGTTACTTTCACATTACTTACCATGATGCACGACTCCTTTCAATCCCTGGATGATGGGGTCCACAGCTGGATTGTCTTTTTGGCCCAGCTGCAGGAAAGGTCCAGAGACAAAGGATTACAGAGGGGATTACAAGACTTAACATAATGAATAAAGACAATCAATATGAACAAAAAAAAAAAAAAACAAGGGGTGGACATGAAAGGAGCAACATCTCTACGATTCAGTATCCTCAGGCACAATTTAATACAATCTGTTATTATTGTGAAGTTTGTGATGTTCGATTTTCGTTGAGATTTCGTAGGTTGGTCCTTCTAAAAGGATTTTTTCCTGGTATTATGTTGCATGGCTATATTGTAAAGGTTCAAAAATATGATGTAATATTAAGTCTAACCCAAACCTATATTTATTTTCTATTTAAATGATTACATTAAACATTAAATCAATACTTGTTTTTTATACACTGTCTGTTAATGTTGTGAGTGTTGTGTCCTTCCATAGATGGTGGTATCCAGTAACTCCCTGAGTCCATTTGGCTGTCAGCTACACTGTCTCCAGAGGAATAACTTCGACGTTGATGCCCTCCTTATCTTTATCTTTATCCTTATTAGGCCCACTGTTGATTCTTTCCGATGAATGAAACCTACGGTAAATAATAATGCCCGGTCCCATGTTCTACGATATTCCCAGTGTCCTACTTAAGAGACAAGACTGGACAAAACAGTGTTGGGAGGCAGGGGGACGATCTTCCCTTTGCTCAAAATTAATTCAGGTCAGTCAGAGGAGAATAATTGTGCAGGACTGAATGCTGAATGTGGATAATGTGCACACCTTAGAGGCCATTAATAGGCCCTTGGGGAACACAGGAGGAACTCTCCTCATTGATTAGAAATGGTAAATCTGAGCCAATGTGTGTGTGCCCGCTTAAAAGTCCCTCGCACTGTAAACTGCTATTCAGCGGATTGTGTATGGTGGTGCTAATTGCAGTAAGCAATAGGGCTGTCAGGACCCAGCGGAGGCATTTAGGTCCTTGTACACACGAGGTTTTATCACTGTCTGAGAGTAGACCTACATTGGGAACACCTGTGTCCCCATTCCAGCCTCCCTCTTCCTAAGAGCTGACCCTTGCCTATATACTATTAAGCTGAATGTTAGCCCACATTGATCACCTGCCATCAATCGCAAAGATACTGTTAATAGAAATTAAGTGCAACACAGAGAGGGGCCTTGAAGCTGCCAGAGCTGCCGGTGTGTGCCTTTTCATGGTTCGTAAATCTCTGAGGTGTTTTTACAGTTAACAGAAATTAGGACCATTCTTGTCCATTAAGAGCTTATGTGCTCACACCTTCAGGGGACAATTTGTGGTATCTCAGTAAGCAATCTGCAATGTGCCGCCGAACAGAAAAATAATCAGCAGCTAGGTGAGAAGAAGAAACTCCCGCTTTCAAAAAGGTGCCAAAGATCATTTCTAATAAATATCTATCATTTTCTGACCTCCAAAAGTTATTCACTCACTCTTTTTTTCCTATAATTGCTCTAATATATCTCTCTTAAGCCAAACTTGCCTCACCATTTTACAGCGTTTCCCATCCTGCTTGACTCTCACTATTATATTTTCCTAGCACAATTTCATACTTTCCACTAATAATTTCCCAGCTTCCTTTTATCCAGTCTTAATACATTTATTCATGCATCTTGGTTTCACAAACTATTTCTTCACAGCTGGCGATAAGCACTTTATATGTACATAAAGTCATTCTGTAAATCAGTGAAAAAGGTTATTTTCCATCTAGGCAATACTAAATTAAATTACAGAGGCAGCGTAACCAATAAAAAATAAACTGCGAAGCATCTTTAAGCATGTGCATACTATGTTTTAACAAGCCTAACAAGTGCGACTATGAGGCTGGCACATCAGTGCTTTCAGTTAAATGCTAACATCTGCATGCTAACAGTGTAATGTTAAGTATAAGAGGTTAAGTTTGGTGTGTTAGCAGCACTAAACAAAAACGGCCTCCGAATCTGACGGAAATGTCACTCCTTTATGACCCAAACAACAAACAACAAGGTCAACAAAGCGATTACAATTCATGCTGAGGGGAGCATGTATGTGTGTATCAAAATGTATAATATCTAGTATGTATTTGTAATATTGCCATGCCCTGAGCTATGTTGCTAGTGATGATGAAAATTTCTATAAGTGCACTTGTGTTTTCTTCAGATCACACCTGTCTTGACCCTCAGCCTCGATGATACTTTACCTCAAAGAAGACGGCCATGGCAGCGATGATGCGTCTTTCCTTGATGGCAGCGCTGAGGCTGTCAAAGTCATCTGAATTGTAAAGGTAGATCTGCATCTGTAAAGGGAAACGAAGCATAGACAGCTTGAGGAGTGGACAAGGAGAAGGAACAGTCCCGTCATCAATCACTTGGACACACTGCTGAGGAGCCGATGAAAAGCTGTTTTGAGGGGCATAAAAGAGGGTGTATTTATCACTCCTATAAATCTCACATAATCTGTGTCATTCCTTTTTGTGTTCTGCCATTCCTGGAGGATGTTGGAGAAATACAGCGTCCCATTCCTCAGGGTGACTGTCCTCACAGAGAGGGAGAGCTGGAGGAATGTGCTCTTTCCTCTGGTGAGATCTAACAGAATGGTAGGCTTTTAATCATTGCGCCCAATTACCTTGAATCACCCACAACATGGCTTCTGATTTCACAACAAAGCTTAGGATGTGAGAACATAACGCAAAGAACCATCATACACAGGATACATCATATACCTGTCAGGGGTCCGGTCTTTGATGGAAAACAAAACAAACAAACAAAAAAAGACTCATTATTTTTATTTCAAATAGTGCTGATAAAAATTTGAAAATGATTCCAAAAGTAGCAACTGGAGCTGTCCATCATTGCACTCGTCTCCAGATCTCTCGAAATAAAACACTCTTTCATGTCCTTGAATTGAATTAATTGGCAATAAGAAAAAGGTCCTGGATGTTGACTTAATTAAAAGGGTATGCTTGTCTTTTTTTCTTTTTCCAAGGAAAATTATGAAAACCACCAGTCACAATTGGCTGTGCAGATGCAAAAAGTAAAACTAAATAAGCATAGAAATGAAGTATATTGGTCACCGTAAGCCTAAATCAGGTACAAAAGGACTCAATCCAGATAATCTAAGTGAATTTAAGTGATCAGTTTCCTTCTGAGTCCCTTTAACTGCAGCCTTTAATGGAACTAATTTGTTGTCTGAGAACTCAGCAAGAAAGAGCTCTGACCATTCATCACCCTTCAGATTTTATTAACTACATTACCCAATTAAGCCGGCCCCCTTAGGCTTCATTTACTCACTGACATTGGCTCACGTGACCTGCTCTTGTTAACAGCACACTGGAAAACGTGATATTTAATTATCAAACACTTTCATGGCAGCCAATAAAAATAAATGTCGCTGAAAGCGTTTTGAATCACCTGATTCCACGCTTCGTTTCACTGTGAGCGTTGACACAGAACCTCGGGTTGTAATGTAAACTTCTTTCATGACGGCAGACATCACTGAGAGTTGCTTATTTTAAGTAGGACAGGCAGGTGGTCTGACTAGTCTCTCTTAAGACATTCAGACACATTCACAAATGTTTGTTTTTGTCAGTGCAAAATTGACCATACTGGTATTAAAAAAAAATCTAAAATGGTACCACAACCAATTGCAGTTTGAAAGAGACCAGAGGAAACAAATCATTATTTGAGCTTCATAACGTGCCTCCTCTTCTCTCCATAGAACAGGCAGCCCATGTTGTCCACATCTCCTGAGCCCTTCCTCAGTTTAAATTCATTTTATACGCCTCAGTTTTTTTTCCCCAGCACAAAGTGAGTGCAAACACAAATGCTGAAAGCTGCTCTGCATTCCCAAGTGCCATTTAAGCACAAACAGGTGAAAAACAAAGTCATGTTTGGCATGATTTCCCAAGACGGCGAGATATTGAGGCAAGACAAGAAAACTACAAGAAATAAGTTTTTTGAGCGCAGAGAAATCTCAGCTTTATCACAGCAGCACAAAACTATTCTTTTTTCCTCACTTTATTCTTTAAAACAAACTACTGCAGCGTTTTGCTGCTAACAGGTAAATATCTTTTTTTTTTAACACAGTATGATTCTCTCACTCCACTAGCAGACAACATCTATGTTATTCTTTAATGGCAGCACCTACAAAGTGATGGAGCGCTCATTTTCGAGAGGAATTAAGTGTCACAAAATTTGCAAAACAGGCGTTGCTGAAATGAAATATACAAAACCTGGTGATTTCACGGTACAGTTCGCTGACAGAGCACTTCAAAGACAAGGAAACGAGACAGCACAAGGCAATGTGACATTTATGTGGTTTTTATTACCCATGTACATTTAAAATGGGAACAAACCAGCTTAACTTTTGCAACTGAAAGAAGATCCATGCCAAGACCTCCATTTACTTGACTTTACTTGCCCAATATCAGTGACCAACTACCAATACAGCTGAGCGTAACAAAGCAAATACTTGGTAAATACACATTACTGCCGATCCCAGTGCGACAGCCGACCTTACAGGATGTTTAATGTCGATGAAACAAGCCTCATATTTTGTGCTTCCTGTCACAAGCCTCCTCGTAAAGACACGTTTTATCCACGTTGATCATGTGCTCCTGTTGCTATGATGGCTGTTGCGAGTCAGACACTATAAATATTCACATTATTCTTTTACTTGCACGGTGGCCCTGAGAGGGAGAGGCACTGCAACTTGCCACAAAAAGAAAAAGACAAAAAACTAACAGGTGAGGAGAAAATATATACAAATCCTGACTGCATGATTCAGATAGCGCAGACACGTGCCATTCATACAGCGTCAAGCCACCTGGTTCACCGTTCACTCATTTTCCCAACACCTCTGATGGGTCGGCTGGCTTCAGTCGCTGCATCACAAGCCATGGCAACAGCTTGCTCGTTCAGGCATGTTGGTGAGTGCATCATGCGTTTCTGTAGTCTTTCCTGGAGTTCTGTTCTATGTATTTAGTTATGCTGCCTGTATTTACAGTTAAGCTCTGTATTTGGTTGCGGTTTTCTGTATTTGTGCCTTCATGTGGGTTGAAAAAAAAAAAAAAGCTGAATGCGGCTCTCTTGTTAATTGTCATTCTTGTTGTTTATGTCTTTGTAGTGCATTTAAAAGTTGAATGCATTGCCTGCCTGTCCTTTTATTTCATTTGCCATTTTAATTCATTTCTTCGGTAGCAATGTTGAGCTCTCACGGTCTCCATATCCATCTCCATTAGTCTTGACTTACCTGAGACCCATAATGTATATTCTTAACTCTGTTGCAGATGTTCTACTGGAGCTTCTCTCTTCCCTGACATGTACTGTACTGTACTGTACACCCACCCGAACACTTCATACATCCGCAGTACTGCGTGCAACCACGTATCCTACCCAAGGTGTGATTTGTAATCCATGTATAATTAATCTAACCTTGGTGACACCCTAATATATTATTAGAAAAGATCTCTCTATGGTGCCCTGAGGCAAGGAAAAAAAAATCCACTGTTTCATTTTTCATTGTGCTGTTTGAGCGAACAGGTGGTCCATCTATCGATTTCCCCACTTCACTCCCACGAAAAAGACCGTGGTTAGATTAATGTCAAGCTCAGGAGCCACGGGCCGAGTCTTTCTTTTTCTTTCTTCCTTTCCTTTCATGATGCTGTTATAAAAGGCAGAGCAGCTCCATAACACATCTCATTGGATTTATTATTCCACCCCCTGTACATATGCGTGAACTATATTTGTGTGCATTTTCAATCTTCTGGGCAAGTGGGATAAACACTTAAGAGTTTTTTTCCCCTTACTGTAAGAGTAAATGCTTTATGCAGTGTGTTACAAGAGACTCAGGGCAGAATGTGAGTCATTTGGAGTGGAGAGATAATTAGACAGCAGATTGGAAAACAGTCTCTGTTTAGCAGAGACAAATAAGCCCTGGAGCTCAACCTCCAAGGTCATGCTGCTCAACTCTCGAAGAACAAAACATGTACACAACAAAACAAAAGCCAACCTCTGCTATAAAAGATCACTGGGTATATCAAACACAAATATTTATAAAGGTTTTACTGCACACGTGGTGTCAGACGTAATGTGATCTCAAATGCATCAAATTCTGTCAAGGTATAAACATGAAATATGAAAATGCCACATCTTACAGGTTGAAGCAGTTAAATGGCCAGTGGCAAGATTCTGCATAATCATATTCCCTTTCAACCATTCATCATTTGATTCCACTTTTCCACCTTCTGGTTGAGAGTGTGAAATAATATGTCATGTTTGATTCATGTAGGCTGACTTATTGATAAAGAGAATAATCTTTGAAAAACGCAGCCCACCCACTCTTTGCCATTTCTGCATACATGGTTCACACTGTACAAATGCAGCATATGGTTAAGATATGTAGATAATAGTTGCTCCATTCTGTAAGAAAGGTCAGGACTATTGCATTTCCTACTATGTCAGTTAGACTGCCAGGGAGGCTGTCTTTTGTTGGCCCTATCTTTATTCTAATGTGATAATTTCTTTGAACATTCCTCCATTGGGTCACATAAAACTCAATCTCCATCATACTCTTTGTCAAGTCAATTCCAGGCTGCATACACTTGACACACGTGCTAACAAAATAAAGAAGAGGGTCGTCTGTCCTTTGAGTTCTGAAAAACACCAGACTTCCTTCACATCTAAATGACAGCACTTCAGTTATGGTTACTGTTATGCACTCAGTGTTATTCAGTAATGTGTGCCAGTAATTTAGCAACAAATACCATGCGCAAACACAAATATTCTTAAATTACTGTTTTTTGTCTGATATAGCCCTTCCTCAGGACCAATATTTTTTTCTTTTCTTTTTATCCTCCTAAATGTGTTCTTTTAAATCTGCGTTAAACTGAAAGTAATTTGACTTGTCACTGTTGTATATTTTCATACTGTACAGGACAGTAAGTTTTTTACTTTGTTTCAGCAGGTTTGGTCAATGTTCATATTTATCTTTGATTAGCTATTCATTTAAACTGTTGATTGCAAACCGGTTTTACCCACTCACACAAATGTGTGCATACAGTACATGCGTGCATGTGTTGGGTTGGTCGGCCAAAAATAATTTTTCATTTGTTTTAAGTAGCTCCGGTACACATGGTTATGGACATCATAATGTTCCTTATTTCAATTAAAAAAAACAAAAAAACTTCAAACACACTAGCTTTTGAATCCACTTCCTTTAACAGAGAGGTCAATGTGAAATCCTTGGTCTATTTACACACAAACATGCTAAGCTACAAATATATATTTTACATTTATAAATTATATATCTGATGGCCATAATTTTCTTGTTCTTGCTCAGCCTTTTCTTCTAACAGATGCCCAAATTGGTCATTAAAGTGAATTCCATCGTCTTTTTCAGAGGCATGCCATCAAAGGAGCCATACGCAACAGCTTTATAATGGTTGTATATAATCCGGTGCCCTTTAACACCACGCTGAACAGAAAATGATGTGGCAAAAATAAATCTAATTACTCAGCCATTCAGCATCAAAAGCCGCGCCCGCAGAGAGGGCTCCGAAGAACAGGGCCAAGAAACAAACACGGGAGGACTAGCTGTGTGTTTGGAGATAGGATGGAGAGGCACACTAACAGCCATTTCCTGTTTTCATACGCTGGTATATTTACACTAATTATTACCCATCTGACAATAGAGGGGGTGAAAAAAACATTTTACATAACTTCACAAAAATGTGAAAGGATGACACATTGGCAAATTCATTTTAGATAATGAATGGGAATGGCATTGTAAATGATAAAAATTTGAAAGGCACTAATAACTAATTCTCTGCGCCACATAAAAAGAGTGGGATTTCAGCTTTAATCCTGAGGACAGAATAAATAACACCAAAAGGTTTCTGACTTAATACCATTTATATCAGGGTGATAATTTTTTTCGGCTTTCTTTTATTACTTGCAGCTTGTTCTTCCTTTGTTTCGTTCGCCTGCTCTTGGTCTTCTGCCTCTAATTGCACTGAGAAATCTGTTGTGACCTTGTGCAAAGAACTTTTTAAGAGCAAGGGAAGTACAAACTCAGTGATTCAAAGCAAATTTCAGTTAACTTCAACAACAAAACTTTTTTTTGCCAACACCTCTTCACTACTTACATTACATGTGATGTCCTTGACGAATATCAAAAGAATAAAGATATTACTTGAGAAGATATTGAGGATGTTATTGTTGCATTCAAATGAATAACTAAACATTAAAAGGTGGGAGGTATTTTGTATAACACGTTATATACTTAACTATTTGAATGTTAATCCTCAGTGACTTGATGCCATGTCAAGGTTTTTACTGTGCCTAAAATGTCTCTTCTTGTTCTGAAATGTTGTTTCACAGAGAAAGATTCACACAAAAGTCAGGATTGAGCCAGCGGACACTGATTTATCCTAACAATTAGTCCATAATATGGTTCAAGTCTAGAATTGGTGGCTCCTACTATTCCCAAAATACTTTGGGAAATCTTTTTATTAAACCCTCCCTACCTGATGACCATATCTCTAAAATTCAGACAGCCCCTGACAATACCATTAAAGTTATTTTCACACCAGCTTCTGTTTGGATGACTTTTTTTAACTGACTAACTTGATAACTCTGAGTCAAGTGTCTAGGAATCTGTCAGCCAAAAGGTTAAATTCTCTCATACAGCGAGAAGACATAAGCCTGACAACACTGGCTATTAATGTCTTTTTTCACATTTTGTACTGGGAGAGATTGCTGTATTTAAAAAAAAGCAGATTTTTTAAATAAAAGCCAGAGTTGACCTAAAAATAGCTTTTGACCACAGTGAATTTAAAAATCCTCAGCCCACAACCCAGTGGTGCTTCTTGGCGATGAGGTAAAACAGGATTTTAGAAGCATCAGTGTGCTCTGTGCCACTACTGAGTTTGTGATCCCGGCAGAATCTTTCATTAACTATTGAATTCATGCCACAAAGAATTAAGGCTGATCTGCAGGCAAAAGTAGGTCTTTGCTTTCACTTCAGTGTTTGTAGAAATTATTTAATGCTGCATTATTTCCATTAACCGAACGTTTATTTGCTTACCAAGATTTCGCAAACAGTTTAGTGAGAGGTTTTGCTGGTTTCTATAAAAATCTCATTAATCTAAAACACTATAGTAACTCTCTCATTCAGCGTTGACCCTCAAGGCCCCATATAGCATATTTGTCAGACTGCACTGTAGTGACAGGATGCTTTACCTCTACAGGGAACCTTCTGCCATTTATGCTGTGTTCTGATCCTGCTGATCCATTACTCTGGCCCCAGTGAAACTCCATCTTCTCAGCCTTAAAACGTCCCGGTAGACCAGCACCTCTTACGAAGTAGTCATCCTTAAGGAGAACAGCAACTGGAGACAAAGAACGGGTGGTGGAGGGGGGTTGGATGGAATCAAACAAAGAAAGGAAATTAAGTACACTCATGCAGAGGCAGCAAAAAGGAGATTATTAGTCAAAGACCTGACTCTACAGAAACTCCAAGCAGCAGTGGCTGCTCATCTTTTTATTTTATGGCTATCATCTCAAGATCACGACTTAATTGTAATTCTCCAAATGCTTTTGTTTTACACAACTCTATTTTCACCTGTTGTAGACACCACTGTCTCTCCTTGTGAAAGTATTAGTATGAACTAAAAATCATAGAAATAAGATAATCTACTGTATGTAAAAAATCTGGTTCCTCTGGCTAAGGCCATTTGACAAGAATCCACCCCATCGGAGTCAAAACAACCAGTCATAGCATTGAGTATCTCACAGAGCTTTGCTCCACTAAGCACATACATACTCTGAGCAGACATGATGGCGGATAAACAATAAAACAACCAAGCAGTGAGAAAATAATAGTTTACACACAAGACAAAAGAAGAGCGACGAAAAACATTTCACAAGAAGAAAGAGCAAAGGTAGTTGAAAGTTGTTCTCACTCAAATTTCCAGTCCATTGTCTTCTAAATCTTTTTTATTATCACTTTAAGGGAACATCAATGAGGCAATAGAACTTGGAAAAGACAATGACGAAGATCTGATTTAAGACTGAATGCATAGTTGACCAGTACAAATCTTTTGTTTTCTATCTCTACTTCCTTGATGAAACTGATTGGTAAATACTCTCTCAGTCAGAGACTTGGTTTTATTTTTTCTAAATACTAAGTATTACACAGCCCTAAGATATTTTCATTTTACTAGCCGCTCTGTAAAGGCATAAAAAGCTGTGCAATCAAAGATGATGGAAACCCAAACTCAGCCAGGGTTTGTTTCTTTAAGATAATTTCTTTATCAGATACAAATTCAGTGATGAGCACAATGACAATAATGCCACTAACAACCATCAGAGTGCACACACCAGCCTCTTCTGGTAGCCTTGAAGCACTGTTACCTTTAGGAAGCTGTGGTGAATGGCTCCAGATAAAGCCACTCTTTCTTTAACTTGTTGCTAGGAAGACATAATGGCATTTATCTCCTTTGTGATCTTCTTCCACCTGCGAGTTTCTTTAAAGGCTATGTTGCTTCTACTATATAATATCAGGCAGTTTTAAAACTCTCTCAAGCAAGATGATTATCAGTTTCTGCTCTGCTGTTTCGTCAGTGAAAATGATGGTCCAGAATGAAATTTTTGAATGATTCCGGTATTGCCAAACAATATATATGCAGTATTGTTAGGGCAGGGTCACTGTTAATTTATGGAAAATTATTATTATTATTATTGTTATGCCATTTTCCTCTCACACCACCTACAGGCAGCTTGAACACTGAAAGGAGTTTGTGCAACACACTTTGCGAAACATTCATGAGCATATACATAAGAATATGAAGGCTGACTTTGCAAGAGTTTATTTGCAAACAAACGTAAAATATTTTATGACAGTCTACTTGATTTTGTACAATTAACAGCTGAGTATCTTTATACAAGTGTAATTATTAATTAACATGTTAAACACATCCTCGTGCTCTTCATATCCACACATAGCATACAATGTAAATATTATGAATGTTATTGTGTTTTTTTGTAAATTTCAATGTCAGATGTGTCTTCTAATAAGCACCTACCCACATAGCCTGACATCTCCATGTTAGTAAATGTGCTTTGGAAATTGTGAGCATTTCCTCTGAAGAACTATGGTTCTGGTCTAAATTTAAACAAAAATCTGAAATAAAATAAAATAAAATGAATTACTAGATTATTTTCTTTGTTCTGGGGAATGAGCATTTTCCTCATGAGGTTGGCATTTCTGTTATCATTCAAGTTCAATCTAGATTTTGTTAAATACCTATCACAAGCCTGGGACATAGGAGGTGGGGCAGTATATAAAATCTTTCCACTGTGTGAGAACATTTTGTGAGAAATTAAACTCAGACATAAGCTACCAATTAACCTCAATAACCTCAATCCCCTTTTTTGCCAGACATTGGTGTCTTTTAACAGAGAGCTGACCATATCTTGGAGGAAACTAAAAGCATTGTGTGTTATTGCCATCTGCCAAAAAACAGCATTTCAAAAATGTGTAATTAGTGAAGAAGAATACAGTTGTTACTGGCTTTGTCACCAGGCACGTTTTAAATCCTGCAGTGGCCTTTTTTTCCCTTAAAAAAAAAAAGGTCAAACATTTTTCATAATTTATAGCAGACCATGTAATCTTCCCCCTGAAGTTAAAATGCAGACATAGCTGTTACAAGGTTTCTACATGACAAAAGCAATTTGGAGTCACCATAAAAGTTCAGCCTGTCTGCTTTTGTGGAAGCCAACATTTGTAAATGTGCTCTGCGGTGTCATGTAAGGGTGAGATTAAGCTGTGTTACTCTTCCAGTTTTCCATGGCATCTGAAGCACCATCACATCAAGGCAGATTATCATCCTTCTGTCGTCTTGGCTGAGGTTACATGTTAATGCATCTCTAACCCTTTACCACGTCCACATTTGACATCATTAGCCAGATTAGAGCCAATGCACTGTCAGCTGATCACCCCCCCCCCCCTCACCCCTTTACATGAGGGTTTTAGTCAGCCTCTCCAGATAAGGCCAGCCCACTTTTAATCATTTCACAATGCAAACCAAGGGGATGAGCATGTGTGCAAGCAAACAAAGGCTGTCAGTAAACACAGATGACATGATGAACAAGCTGCACGGAGGGAATGGATGAAATCAAGGTAAGTGAAACAGACCACAGCGAAATGATTGCTAGCAGGACGTGCCCGAGATCCAGAGGAAAGAAAGGGAGAGGCAAGGAGATCTGAAGAGGGGAGAACCTTGTGTGTGATGAGGGATGAGCCGCACGCCTGTCGTGGGGCAAGAAAGAATCTGCCAGCAGTATTAACATGCCAGTGCTGCTTAAACTGATGGCCCACAGTATGAAGGAAGAGGTCTTAGATGTAGGAGATTTTCAAGACTGAAAGCTTCAGGTCAAAAGTGAAAATCAGCCTGTGCAGAATTTAACTGCCCATCACGTGATCATCTTTGTGCGTCTCTTTTGCAAGAGCGTACATATTTACAGGGATGGTGATAAATCCCTGTTAGTGCTGTTGTTCAAGTGGTGTAATCCCATCTGCAACACAAGGAAAGTCAAGGAAAGGCGATGCTGGCTGGCCCTGGGAGTTTCATTAGAAATGCGGCCCTGGGTATGTTTGAACCCTCCAACAGTAGAGCAGGAATTAGAAGCTAAGCCAAAAAGACCTTGAATCACAGCCAGTGAAAGAAGGGGAGTGTGTGTGAAAGTAAATCCTTGATCAATGCAAATGTCTCTTGGGCCTTCCGATTCCTCATGAATTTGGTTGAGAGTTGTTTGAAATTTTACTGAGAAATGTTTTGTTAAGGAACACCGCCTGAATGGAGGCCAATCAGCTCGATCTCAGAGCGGATAAAGGCACAGGGGAATGTTGGGAAATCAATCCCAATGAACTTTTAAGATCTATTCACTTGGTTCTTAATTACAGCATTGACTTTTAAATAGTTAAAGCACCTCTGTGCAGGATTTGAACATTTGGACTTCAGCAGCCCCTAGTGACAGAATTGAAAAGACAACTATGGGAGAAAGCAGCACATGCCAATGAATACAAATTATAAATCAATAATAATAAACATTTATTAATGAAATTGCGTAAAACTCCTATTTGTTAAAAACATTGTGTCTTAAATAACAATATCAAATGTATTGCTGCTATAATTGATATTCATGTAATAACAATGTATCTACACAAAAATAACTGAATCTCTCACATTACAGAGCTTTAGTGAGTTTCAGCTCATTGTTTAGCTGCCAGGTCAACAACTTCATAGTTGTTCTTGACTCTCACTGCCCTCATGGTGTCCTTTTCAACCTGAGGAAGCTGTTAACAGCAAAGAAAAAACTGTAAAAGCCCACAGGAAACTACCTGCTCAGCACCAAACAGCAGCTAGCTGGTGGCCAGGGCATTTAGAGCTAAAGAACCTGCCATCTTCCTAAGGAGGTTGCAGAGACCAAAAGCTGAAACTATTGGACTGGCCAGGTGTCCAGAAACATAATGTTGCTCTGTAACTGCCGGATGTGTAAATAAGCACGGCTGCCATATCAACCCAGATGATGGTGTGTCAACGCTATGTTCTTCTGCCTCAAGTGAATAAAAACTGAAAAAAAGAAAGGAAAAAAATAAATAGGTTGAAAGCAACAGGGAATAAAACGTTGATAAAGCCAGCTGTATCCCATTGGTATGAGCAACGTTTAGGCACAAGGCAAATTGTACTTGCATATACATGAAAAGTGGTCATACTCTGGTGCACATGTGATTGACGTTTTTACGTTTGACTGGAAGCACCCCCTGCATTACTCTTTTGAAGTCCAAGGAAAAGAAGCAGTGAGGAGCCCAGAAAAAATGTAAAATTCTCATGCATACGAACAGGTTAAGAGGTATATGGTGAAACACTGCAGCTAAGATGAGACGAGATACTGCACAGTTAAATTTTCATGATTAGTGTAACTATTAGACTTCTGCTTGGCTCTTGAGGACCACAGCAACACAATGACAGCGGTCAGGCTGGGATGCATTTACTTATGTTTGACGCCATCTTGACTTCAGCAATTTAACAAGAAAAGACCTGCATAAAAAAAAAAGATTGTAGTTTTGGCAAACGCAGAATTATCAAGGATGCAAAAAGTCGTGACGTGGAAAGAAAAAGACGATTCTGAAGGCCAATGACGTGTTTGTAGAACAACACATCAACAACTAACAAAGTCGAAAAAAAAACAAAACATGTAGAGCGTATTTCATCCACATTTAAAGTGACAAAGCCAAGAAAATGAAGCTTTGAAAATAAAGATTGAGGAATCTTTACCTACTGCTTTTCAGTTTATTCTTTAGCAGTAGCGAGCACGGGCTACCCACCTATCCGACCAGAGCGATAACAAGACGATATGTGATCTATTCGTCCCATCTCTGAATTATCTTCAAATGTCATTCATTTAAAATAGTTAAATATTTAAAATAGCCATTACATTCATGTTAAATTTGTATATATACACACACATATATACGTATATATACACATATATACGTATATACACACATATATACGTATATACACACATATATACGTATATATACACATATATACGTATATATACACATATATACGTATATACACACATATACGTATATACACATATATAGACGTGTATATATATACATATATATATACGTGTATATATATACATATATATATACGTGTATATATATACATATATATA
>JAOXYL010000100.1:12928125-12939305 GCA_028564955.1 Terapon puta | reverse complement strand
ATACGTGTATATATATACATATATATATACGTGTATATATATACATATATATATACGTGTATATATATACATATATACGTGTATATATATACATATATACGTATATATATACGTATATATACACATATATATACGTATATATACACATATATACGTATATATACACATATATACGTATATATACACATATATATACATATACACATATATACGTATATATACACATATATACGTATATATACATATATACACATATATACGTATATATACATATATACACATATATACATATATGTATATATATACATATATACGTATATATATACATATATACGTATATATACATATATACGTATATATATACATATATACGTATATATACATATATACGTATATATATACATATATACGTATATATATACATATACGTATATATATACATATATACGTATATATATACATATATACGTATATATACATATATACATATATATACATATATACGTATATACATATATATACATATATACATATATACGTATATATACATATATATGTATATATATGTATATATATACATACATATATCCATATATATACATATATTCATACACACAAAAAATTTACATTCATAATATTAAATTATCAAATTTAATTTAAATTTAGAACATTTCAAAAAGGTAGAAGTATTCATTTAGGGCAAACTCATGTTAGATCAATTTAACAACCTTGAGAGGTGCATTTACTAAATATTAAAGTTGGCCTCTTCTGAATAGTGTCTGCGTCGTGATATTTTGTGGTAATATTGTTCCATTTTACTGATTTTCACAGTGCTTAGCAATCTAAAATTCCCTCTGTACTGTTTGTGCCCAAAATTACAGCCAGCCATGTTATTTCCATCTTTGTAAATAAGCAGCCCGCAGCATTGCTCGGCTGTCCCAGCGGCCTTGGTTGTTATGGAGGCTAACAACTCTCATTATGATCAAACGCAAAATATGAAACTACTCTCTGAGAAAACGCTGCCAAAGGCAGAGGAGATCAATTAAGGTTAGGGTTTTCACACTAATGGTCAATGGATTAGCTGATTGAAAAAAAAGTGTGGATGGTTTGACGTATAAGTTAATCAGGTAAGCTTCAACATGCTTCTGTAAATAAGGCATGCTGATACAAATAACATGGGGAGAGATAAAGGAGGGGGCAGTACAATGCAAGGCAATAATAAAAGAATTACTAAACCATTGACAGATTTACAAGAATTATGTTATTATGTACTTCACTGAGTTATTAGAGTATGGTTGTAAAATTGGAAGTAATTAAAATCTGTAGGTTAAGTAGGTTTATCTAAATTGTCCATGTGGGAAATACTACATATACATTAGTTTGATTTAAAGATTCACATTTTAATATCTTTCCAAATTCAATATTGTACAGTAGAAATAGTCAATAACATCTTTTATCACACAATTTTTTTTCTATTATATTGTCATAAAGTTTCTGGAGATTAAATTTTAAAGCTGTGTATAGATGAAAAAAAAACATATCAAATCAAAAAAAAAATCAAGGCACTTCATATCAGAGTTTCAGTCTCCTGTAAATCCAATATTTCCATTAGGCTTTACTTCTGAATAATTTGCAACACTGCCTGCAATGGTCTTATACAACCACAAGTGAAATTTATTGCATCTGACAAATTTGTACCATAGCATGTTTCCCAACTCTACACCCATCCTTCATCAGAAGAATAGTTTTCCTGGGATTTTCTGGTATTTTTCCCTCTTCCCACTGACCTGTTTTCCCATAAATCTCCAATTTTTCTAAAAAAAAAAAAAAAAGCATACTGTCACATGTAACATGTTTTCATGAGTGGTTAAAAAAAAAACCAAAAGACTGCTTTTAACGTAAGAGCAAGTGGTTGCCTAGTGGTGCTTATCCTTGTTTAAATGTAATAGTCATGGAGACAATGGGAAATACCAACGTTGACAGGTATGATCCTTAAAAAAATTCCATTCCAAAAATAATTTGTCTTGTCATATTTTGGTATCATTATGTAGTATGTTTTCTGTAGTCTAGGGACGAAATTAGACAGTCAGAGCTTTTATGATGCAGACCTGTTTTTCCAGTGTTTTTCATGGTGGTCTGGTTGGAGGACTCTGTGTTGAACTTGTCAAGCACAAGCTCCTGGTACTCCTCCGAAACCAAAGTTTGTTCGTCCACAATGTCCACAGGTGATTGGTTGTTCGCAGCACATTCGGGGTATGAGGCTGCCCAGCCTCGAGGTCCATGGCTTCCTACAGAGAGAGAAGAAACAAGGGCTTATGAAAAACATTGACTAGTTCCCAGGAATCCCTTTTGTCGAAGTATTCCGGCTATAACACACAAAATTAGAAACACTGACAATATTACTGCTACAGCAGCAGCCAGGTTTCAATATGCCCTTAACGGAAATTGAAAGAAAGAGGACAATGATTCTTTCATATTCATTCAGCTGCAGTGCCCTCTAAACCCCTCCAACAGCTGGGAAAACATGTAAACACAATGAAAATTCATCATCTGACTACAGGCAATTCCAGTGTTAATTGTCCATACATGATATAAATATCCAAATGAGGCCTATTCTTACAGAATGGGCACAGAGTTGATGTGGGTTTATGCCTCTGATATGTTTAGAAAATAACATTACACACTAAATAGGCTATTCAACAGAAAATACTCCACTTCAAGAATTCATGTGCAGTGTGTGCTGCAAACGAACTTCCTGTAGAATCCCTCTCCACTGTCTGCTCTTTTAATCCTCTATCCCCTACAGTGGCGCTTCTACAAAGGAATAATCCACAACCGACAGGGGTCCCCTTGATCTCTTCTCGGGTACAATGGGCCAATGCAACAACAAAAGCTGAGGGATCAGGGGAACAAGGAAGCATGCATGGATTTTAACTTTTCTGGGTTAACACAATATTCATGATCCCATTCCCTGTAGATATGGGGCAACATTGCTACTGGCTCATGAAAAAGATATGAGAACTCCTCTTTACTAAAACACCCCGGATCAAGGGTGGCTTTGTGTCTTGTTATGTATAAACACCTTGCAGCCAAAGACACTGCTCGAGTCCCTCGAAAAGACAGCGTGACTCAGGATTTATTTGAAATATCCAATGTTTTACCCCATCGACCAGAAAACAACCATAAACATGCACCATGGGGGGCACAGACACATAAACAGGGATCATCTCATTCATCTCTCCACTGAATATGTCACTAAGTTAGGAAAAGAGCACTAAACACCGTTAAGCCCTTTCAGATTTGTCCAGTGACTTAAATTAAGATCAATTGTCTTCTAACCACCACCTGCAAGATTATGGGCTCCTTAGATCTGGACGGCACATAAACGGAGGAATGGATTTGAGCTGCGTATCTAACTAATGACTGCATTAGCAGCAAGGATTAAATTTGTCAGTCATGGCTTTAGACTTACTGTACCAATGTGTGTGTACCAGTACCACTCCAATATTTCATACCCAGGAAAAGAGCTCATCATAAATGCAATGCTATTACTATGAGGCAAGAGAAAGCTGCTTGCCAATCATGGGGAGGGATTTATATAAAATGTAGCGATTATTTACCATGTCCAAATAAAAAGTGGTCCATGGACACAATTTTCTGATAAGCCTTTAAATACAAATCGTACGCTGTATACTTATCTTCCGTCCCATTTGTGTGTGCTGACGTTAGCCATAGCACTGTCATGAATGTGGAAGTTCTCAATTAAACCCTATTAGCTCCATTAAACAACACTTTGACCAAAGCTACAAGCTCTACTTAGTAAATGACCTCCTGCAAAAAGCCTTGCTTGTAAGGCAAATCACACTGAAAATCAACAACCAAATCAATATGGGTGGGATAAAGAAAGAAGTCGGACATCTAGAAAGCTAAAGAGAGGCAGATTCCCTTAGAGGTTGATAGATCAGACCCACACTCATTTTGAGAACACTACAATGCGTTCCCATGCCGCTCTTTTCAATACAGTTTGTTGCCATTTAACTTAGTCATGACAAAATAGACTAGATATAACCTATTTTGAATTTATTTATTTATGTATGGCATGAAGGGCTAAAATGACATACATGTCCAACCTAAGTTTAGAGACAAAGCTAAATCAAGAAATCTGCCAGGGAAATATACATTGACCAGCGTACTGCATTTTTATGAGTATTGGTACATCTCTTGGCTGATGAGAAACAAGAAATTATTGGCATTATTTATTTTGCATGATTTTTTTGGTTGTGTGGATATATAAAAACACATTACTAACATTACTATCGAGTTTCAAACACTGATAAAATATTCATATCAGCATCCGATCTCAACAACTCAAGTCAGGCTATAATATGCATTAACCAACCTGATGGCGCTTGTGAGACTATATTAGTTCACTGCTACACCCACACAGTTAATTTTCAGTGCATGTCTCTGAATGTTTCTAGGACAAACACTGGAGCTCAGACTGAAACTGTGTAGGGTTAGCTGTATATTTATACAGTTTGGGGAAATATTGTTGATAAAGTAGTACACACTTGAGGCAGTTGTACAATTGGTTATGACTTTCTCTCGTCCCATTTGTGCTTGCAGAAAATATATATTCTCTTTGGCAGAGCTGTCTGAAGTACAATGCCTCCAGTTGCTTTGAACATTTACCCTTCTCCTAACCAACAAAGAGTGCTATGTGGGCTACCGACAATAAAAAACACTGAGAACTATTCTGGCTCTCCAGTGGGCAATTTGAACCCTCATTTTCCTGCTTTTTTTTGCTTCTCTTTCTCCTCTTAAGTGCATTGTGGCAAACTACAAAAACCTTTTTAGATGTTAGTGAGATATATAGGGCCTCACAAAACGAGACCGACATATCTCACAATAACAACAAATTCCATAGATCAGCTATGTGGAGACAGATTAGAATGAAAACATGAAAGGAAGTTGGAAAAGAATCAGTCCTAGATTTATTGTTGATTGGCATATGCAAACACAGAGCTGAGATATAAATAAATCTCATTAAACAAACATGTCAATCGTTTATCACATCAAAGGCACATGATGTAACAAAGTGCACTGAAATCATAAAAATGTTTCAAAAGTGTGTTTTATTCAAACTGTAACAACAGAAAAAAAGTGTAATCTTTAGCTAATTTTCCATTGAAAAACACACATTACATCCCATTTACTGCTAGAGAGATAATTCTGCCTTTCAAGAACAGAAAGGGAGGAGCAGCGCCAAAATCAGATAAGTGAGGGTTGCACAGCAGTCGATTAATCTGTCTCATTGCCATCCATCAGAATGACTATAATCCTGGCGGTTAAGCCTTCCCCACTGCAAGCCTTGCCACTCTATACGGCCGAGGTGAACAAATTAAAAATAACTGCATGTTTTAAAATGTTGTAGCTTGATTTATCTAAAACATTACATGCCACATTTGTGACTACATTCAGCATATGGCTGTGACTGAGCGCCTTGCATACGCTGGGCTGCACGACACACTTATTGTAATGAAAATCTTTATAGGCACAATTACGTAATTTGTGCGGTAAACTGAGTTTTATACGCTTGTGATGGACAAAGATTTGTGGAGCTGATCTGTTGTTACGGCTCACCTTCCAGGGATCGGACAATATTTAGCACCCTTATCTTTAACCATTATTGCACCTTCACAGCAGTTACCTTGCCTGGTTCAAGACCTCTGAATCACCGCTCACATCTCTAATTCGGTCATCGAGTGGAATAAAGTAAGACAAAATGGAAATTCAGTCTAATTATCAGTGTGGTGTAGTAACTATCTGTAGTCACACACACATTTTCTAATGTATGTCTGGGCCCAAAGATGATAGAAAGAGCTAATTTCTTTCATCATCATCTATACTTCCAACAAAGAAGCACAGATGCACTCATAGATACAATATCATGAACACTTGAAAGGTGTAATGCAACACAACAGCCCTGCAATCCTTTCGTTGTGAAGCTTGTAATGTTCTATATTTGCTGAGACTGTGAAAACGAGGTGTGATTACTTTATCTTCCAGTCTTTCACTTGTTGTGTTCTTAATGTGGATTACATTATATAGCCTGGCGGTTGTTTTTTTATTTTTCTTTTGTTGCTATTTCAGTGTTGCTGGTAAAGCTTTGACATATATGTGACAAGCTTTGTGATGGGAGCCAGGTCCAGAAAAAATAGCACTGTATACACCGATCACAGATTTGGTTGCATGTTTACTGTATATATTAATATTAAGGGCGTCAGGTCACTTTAAACTGACTGTGGCGGCAGCACAACCATTGAGCCATATGAGTTATTCAGATATTTCTGTATGTACAAGACATTCACAAATATCCAACCAAGATGGATTTAAGGAGATTTAATGCTAAAATGTCCATAAGCCTACACTTACCCTCTGCCTTTGCAAAATTCATAGATCTCAGACTGCTTTTATCCATTTCAGTCACATTCTGCAGCCCTTCAAGGTGTTTTGAGCAGCGGAAGCACAGGTTTAATAAAAAAAGCATCAAATTTGCATCGGGATTTTAAGGAATTCTGTGATGCATACATTTGTAATTTAAGATCAATGCTAGAAGTAACATGAGTGAGGCTTATAATGCCTATCCTGTTTGTTTATCCAACCCGTTCTGGGCTCACTTCTGCATGATGTGACACCACTCCCTACCATCTACTTGTTTTAAGTAAAACAGGCACATGTTTCTCTCAATCTGGCACTCTCAGTTCCAGGCGTCATCCCATTAACCTTGGGATAAACAGCCGTGCCTGTGCTACCATGGCAATGCTGACAGAACGGCGATTGCCTTGTCATTTCCGTTTTGTCCCTCTGAGAGAAAGCATCCATGCTGCATGCCGCCTGGCACGCCTCCCAGAATTGGCGCACCAGCTCTTGCAAAAATCTAACGGCGATCAGTCCATATGTATGAGTAGCACTGACAACAAAAACATGGCCAGCAGATATAGAGGAGCGGTGTCGGAGGCACGGAGAGGAGAAGGGTCACAACAGTTGTTTGGATAGAGCGGCACACTGAGATCTAAACCTTCTGTATGCTACTGAATCCTTTCAGTGAATACAGGCGCATCTGATAACATTTTAAACAACATTCCTGCTGTCAGTTTCAATATGCTGATAACACTCCAGATGGTGGAGACACAGGCGCGGCAGCACTGGGGAATATCAAATGTCCAGGTTAGACAACTGATGAGCTCAGGGCTTGTACAATGTAGGGATGGGTCAGAATAGTCAACTAAATCTGTAATCAGTCAACTGATGGCCATCTGATGGCAGATATTTTTCCTCCGTCAACTACTAACACTAAGGATGGTCTCTGACATGTTTTAAATTCATAGGCTGGGGGAAAATTGCCTGAAATCTCAGAAAGTTGCAACATCCCTGAAAGCAGGTCCAACGAGGCAAGTAGGAGTGAGACGATCACACAGGTTGAAAAATAACCTCATGTTAGTGACATTTATTTGGAAGGGAAAACAAGGAAAGTGACCACTCAAAGTGTCTGTTGTTTAAACAACTAAGAGGCTGCTTAAAGCTGCTGGTTCAACTTTGATGTCTATTATGCACTTCACCTCTCAGCAGTATTTGACAGTAACTTAACCTGAAAATAAACATGGTAGAATGCAAGTCATGTAGTGTGTTAATCCTACTTGTTAGTGGATTTGAAGAGAATTCACATGAAACAATCCTGTGTGCTTAAATTCTACTAAAGAAAAAGTTGACCAAGCCCAACAAGAATATGTCTCTCATGATGCTACCTGGTGTACTTTGGCACATTGGTGCTTTGAGCTACATGCTAACCCCAACATCCAAACATGTTCACCGATGTGATTACAAGTCGCCCTTAGGGGATCATGGGTGTCTAAACCAAATGTCATGGCAATCCATCCAGGACATGATGTATTTCAGTTTGATTTAAAGTGGCGGCTCAACCGACAAAGAGACGGAAACGTGCCATCCATTAAGTTATAACCATTAGTGTGGCATTTCTCAGATGAACTAGATCATTATGCCCCAAATCTTCAACCTTTTCAGACACTCTTTGGCTACTCCAGAAACATATTCTTACACCTATTCAAACCAGTAGAGACTGATAACACTGTGGGAAAGCATCCCTGTCTTCTACACTCAGAATGAACTCTGAGGCAATTCCATGGTACCACTTTGTCACAACACGAATATGATTAAGTCCTATCTACTGTGATCTGCAATACCAGACCTCCCTTGCACAAAACAAACCGAAAGACTTCATCCCGTCCTCCAGCATCACTTCGTTCCACTGTCTCCATGTCCTACAGATCTCTTTACATGCTTCCCGGCAGCTCTGTGACCTAACGGCTGACCTAATGCAATGGAGGGAAGGGAGGCATCTCAGTGTGCGGCTGAATCAACTACGAGAAGAAGAGAGCAGACTCAGTGTACTGATGCCAGTTGTGAGCGTTTAACATTAAAGTAACAGACTCCCAACTGTATCTGGTATAACAAGCAAACAGGGACAGATATGGTTTATAAATTAAGTCAGTCACCCACAGTTTCATAATTTCTTGGATTCATTACCACCTGAGAGTGTGGCTCAGTCTAATACTTTCATTCTTTGCGCCATGTGGGATCTGGATTTCATTTTAAGATGTATGACAATAAAAGACTGCATGCAACCACAATCAAAGTGAGGAAAATCATCCTGGCAAAATTGGGGCAGCCAATTTTGGTGACTGACTGTTCCTGAGTCTAAATGAGGTCATGCTGCCAAAACTGCAAAATGTTACATGCGAGTGAAATGTGACTAAACAACAGTTCAACCAATGGCAGGGTCGTTTCTGCTCTCATTACTGTACTGTTCAACAAGTGAAATGTATTTTTATTTACTAAAATTGCTCCTCTGAGAAGTTTCACCATACCCACAGACGTCTTCCTGAGACAAACAGCAGAAACTTTTAGGTAAATCAAAGGATGTTTATAAAAGTATACCATCAATTGCAGCAATTCACCTTCTATCTCCTGATTTGGATTCACAGGAAGTAAACCTTCAAAAGGCGTTTCTTGTCAGATCTTCTATTACTGGCCAGTCTACATGAGACAACTCAATTATCGTTGAACCATGAAGGTAAAAACTATAATGCCCTCCGTGGGCGTCAGTGGGCTTCAAAGACAAGTGAGGGAATATGCGATGAAGAGCAGTGAATAATTTTTACTAAGGAATTATGAAACGAGAAAATAATTGCAGACTGCTTCAGCGCTTTTGAAAGAGCTTTTTCTCAACATTGTCTAGCATCCACTTCTTGGAGAGAATCTAAAAGAAAAGGTACTTGATACATCAGTGCAGTGTTTGAGAGTTAAAAAAAAAAGCATCTGGGTCACTGCAGGGGACATACAGGGTGATGCATGAGTGAGTCTTCAGTTACACTTACCAAATTAAAGGTGCAGTTATTTGACCTTGTCCGTCTTGTTGTGAACAAAGAAGTGAGCCAAGAAGCAAGCAAGTAGCACCAAAAATAATCTCTCCGTGTTCCTTCATATTAAGAGATACTGGCACAACAATGACAATTATTAAGTCTTAAAAAGTTAATAAAAATGGCAATATTTGGTCAGCTCAGAATGTGGGTGGAAAATTCAGCCACGTTTCTGGAAGACAGCTTACAATTAGATGCCATTAAAACGTTTCATTTAACTTCCCTAAAAGGATAATTAGCGACAAGGCATAATTTTCATTGAATATGTAGCTAATTGAATACACTATGGGCTTGGCATGAAAGCATGTATCACCAGTCATCAAGTGTGGTCTATAATCAAAATACCAATGAGTGTCACTACTGAAAAAAGTGGTGGAAAGGCCAAAAAAAAAAACAAAAAAAAAAACAGGTGTAAAGTCCCAAAAAAAGAAAAAAGGATCAATAACAGATCTCCAAATTCCTTTGCAGTGAATGGAGGTTAAGAGAAGGTTTGAGTTCTATTTGGATAAAAAAATGTCAATTGGCAATATCTTCAAGTATGTAGTCATATGAGTGAAACTGCAATGTGAGAGGAGATTTTTAATTTCTTAAATTTGGAGCTATTTACATCTGCTGTGTTAAAAAGGTGGCAGCGAAGAGTTAAATGTGCCAGCGTGCCCAGCAAAAATATCAGATCAAGAAAAAAAATAAAAGGTTTTATTCCGAAAGAAGATCAACTCAAATAAGAATTTAAATTTGATTGTATTTGCAAAAGGGTCACAATTTGATCATTTGCTCATCATAAGCTCAGAAAATTGTGAATCGTATGGGCAGGACATGTCAGCATTTACATGTTGGAGCGATCCTGCAGCTGAAAGAGGTTTAATACAAAAGCCTCATTATCATCACTTCAAAGCACCGTCTACTGTGTTAAGAACTATCATGGTTCTTTAAGTGGAAGCTTTGCAACAGTCAGCGTGGAAAACAAAGCTGGAACAAGTAGTCCATTAAACGACTGAAAAGAAATGAATCGGCATCCCTTCTGAAGCAGGTTCTCAAATGTGAGAATTTCTTGCAATTGTAGTTAGCTGCTGTAGTAAATCAAATACTTTTTAGACTCTAGGTCAGACGAGAAAAGACATTTGTTTATGTGACACTATGGTGTGGCAAGAATTAATAATAGTAAAAATAAAAAATAAAATTCACCCTTTAGCTTAATCTCAAAGGTTTTTTTCAGTCATTATTTTTCATAGGCTTGAAACTCAAATTGAATCTATAAATTTGAGCTAAGGTTTGGTTGTTTGCCAAGATATATTTACACTACGTTCTGAGCACAATATTGACTCTGAAATTTGTTATGTGTGCATTTTTAAATGAAACTGTTTCAACGAATAAATATACAACAAAAGTGATATCATAATTATATGCCTGGGAAGTAATTGTCCTCCTGAAGCACATGAATCTTATGTTTGTCGGGGGGAATCTAAAGGGCTGTGTTAGAGAACAGGCTGTTAAAGCATCTGGACCAACATATCACAATCTGACTAAAATGCTACCACATATCAAAGTGAGCTATTAAGTTGTTCGTATCCACAAAACATGCAAAGAAAAAAAGTCATTTAACTAAGTATAGGTCTTGCACTCTTTTTGCTTTGCTGAAATGACTATGTTTGGATTCAGCAAAATCATAGGCCGTGTTCA
>JAOXYL010000100.1:12912073-12923547 GCA_028564955.1 Terapon puta | reverse complement strand
GGGAAAAGTGAGAAATTGAATATCCTTAAATGGCTTAACAGAGTTTTAACAACTATAACTATTGCAAATACCTGTATACCTGTATTCTCTTTGATTATGTGTGTATTTATGTGTTCTGTATGACAAAGCGATCTTACACCACTGTTAGCTTGAGTCTGATGCCAACTCTCAAGCTGCTCTTAATTTTAAAATTACTCCCAAAATGTATCAACCACACTGACCACCTGAGAGTTGAAAAGACAACTTATACATCTCATCCCTGACTATGAAGTAGATTTCCATTTTTTTTTTCATAAGTGGGCCTATTATTCTTCATTGTTGTTCTTTTGTTTTATTATTTATTGAACTAAAATGTCAAGAGAGAATATTCCATTTATGATCCTCTTATGTTTATTAAATTTGTTATTAAGATTCAATGTGTTAAAAAAAAAAGAAAAGCCAATGTAAATAGTTGAATCAATCTTTAATAAAAAAAAAGAAAAAACACTTTAAAATGCAGGACACTGACTCGGTGCATCAGGACCCTTAGTTGTGGATTACATCTAATCGGTGTACGAATTCAGAGTGCTAGACAATTTGAGTGTTTGTTGTACAAATTGTGGTGTTTAAAGTAGACAAATTTGTTCATTATTTTTGTGCGCTCACCGTGTCAAAAGATGACCTCCGCACAAACATGCTCGGCATCTCGAAAAGCACACAAAGCTTTAAACAAAGATTCATTTACGTAATCAAATTATCAGATTGTAGCAGTAAAAAAACTGACCGGTAATTGCATTTGGGCCAAAAATAAGCTGCCTGAGTGTCGCATGGCTTCTGAAGAACAGCACAGGAAGCCATGATTGCATTTTTCTAGCTCTGGGGTTTTTAGCTTTAAACATATACTTATGCAATTTAAGTGTACATGATGGAATTGTTCTGATGCTGTAATGTAATAGCATCCAGTGCTAGGGGTATTTAATAGATGATCACTCGAGCCCTTAAGCTGCACCTCACTGCACCACCAGTTGTTTTAGCAATACTTAACTACTGTACACACCAATTATTAGAACAATAGCAAATGAAAATTTCTTTTATAACCTCATTCAGTTGTTACAAAAAAACGCAGCGTTTTGGTTAAATTCTATATCTGTCTCACTGATTTTTTCCTATAACATGGTTTTTGTTTAGATTCAAAACAGTTTGGTCCCTGAAACTCAAAAATGCTGCATTTGATGTCGAAGATGGTGTTTTATAACACTTTTCTGTCTAATTTACTTGAGGATTACAAGCCTTATGTTTGTCTGGCTAATGACCAAGCTGGGGGAAAGAGGGTTTTGCATAACTTAAGTAAATATCACGAGTGAATAAAATCACCTTTCTTTAGATTTCACAGTTGCTTTTCAGCCCATTTTCCCCACATGGTATAAAAGAGTAAGTACTGTCTCTCGGGTACTGGCCTCTCTGTGTATCGGTGCACATTGACACCGATCCAATACTGCATCAGCGTTAGGAAACCTCTTGTTAATTGTAAACAGGAGGGCGAGGTGAGCACTCTGTTGAGCAGAACACAGATCTCCTCTGTAGAGCTGCAAAGTGAAACACTGATTAGTGACGGTACATTACTCCGCTTTGTCCAAGGGCAACTGTTTCATATCAGCAAACTGTCGGAAGCACAGACGCTAACCTCAGCACTCATAAATGTCCCGCAGCTGGTCGGGTGATGGACGTTTTAATATCAGAAATAGCAATTGTATTCAAATCAGAGGGAATATTTTATTAAAGAATAATTAGTGAGTATTTAAGTAGTTATTCAAATCAGAGGACCCTTAAAATGGAGATGAAGCACTCAGGCGGAAGTAGATGAGATACTGAAATGTGTGAGGACATCTGTGCAGTATGTATTTACGTTAGTGCTGGTCCTGAGTGGAAACAGAAAATAATCAGTTTCTCCACATCGAACCAATCAGGGCCCTGCGTACTTAGAAAAGACACACACACACACACACACACACACACACACACACACACACACACAGAGACACTGCAGAAATATAACAGAATCCATCTCCAATTTGTCACATCACCCTCTCCATCTATTCCCATTGTTACGCTTCTTTTCAGAGAGCACCTTATCTCACTCTGAGCCATCACCTCTCCCTGAACCGTCATGCCCTCATATTCCATTTACGCAGCTTCATCCATTAGTTTAATTATCTTTTCTTTGGCTCTAGGAACTTCCACTAAGCTATGACTTCTGCACCTGACTATTAGAGAAGGCATGCAGCGACCATTTTCTCATCTGACTCGCGATGGTGCAGAACTTTAAAGATGATAATGCCGGCTCGTCAGTGTAAATCATTTGGAAACAGGGCCCCTGGATGATGTTCTCTTTGTCATGTAAAGTGCCAGTCTGAGGCATACCTTCAGTTATGCTGAAATGATAAACTTCAGTCATGCTCACTTTTCATGATTTAGTTTTGTGCTTTCTGCGCAGTGACATCATATTTCTGTGCCATTTCTTAGCCCAACTATTTCAACAACACTCAATCCAAACTAGACTGCTACAAGGCACAGCAGTGCGCTGAGCATCTTAACTCAATGCCCACAATCACAATGTTAACATGCCAGGAGTAAGTAGGTATAATGTGTAACATGTCCACCATCTGAATCTAACCTGTTTGCATCATGCACGTCATGAACAAAAGTACTTGCCATTTTAAAATGACATGATGATGGCTGAAGAGGGAAAAAAAGAATAATCAAAATCATTAGGATACATCCTCTGGGAACCACAATTGCTAACTTTTGTGCCAACCCATCAAACGGACACAGTTAAAACTCTGACCTGCTGGTGGCGTTAGGGGAAATGTCAGGGGCTCACTGGAGTAAATAGGATTTATCCTCCGGGCACCGCGGGCATCTGTACAAACTTCGGTGGCAGGCCAGCCAAGAGATATTTTAGTCTGAACCAATGCGGCTGAACGAAAGACATTCAGACATTGCCATCCCTAAAGCCACGCATCTAGAAACACATCCCAAAGATTACCGAACCAACTGCGTCTCCGTTCTCGCATAAAGCAGCTGGCCATCAAATAGATGCCTGCCAGAGGGCCTCGTCCTCTTGGCAGCAGGGTTGCAACGACGAGAGGAGGGGGAGGAGCCGACCGTGGCTCACTGTGGAGCAATAAACCGGGACGGGCATACGGAGACGGGCAGTCTGCTGTCTCCCGGGGGGGACAGAGGTTGTGAGACACAGAAGAAATCTCACTTACCTGCCTGTCACGCCGTCAGGATGACCCCACAGCATGAGGTCACTACTAAGCAGACCATTAGCCACAGTCAGCAGGTGGAGGTGAAAGATCTCCACCCACACAGTGAACCCTCAGATGGTGGGTTATCTGGTATTTTATTTCACCTGCCTAAATGTGTTATTTTCTGGGAGCTGCTATTTTAAGTGTCCTTCAGTGTCAATTTGATACCGTGAAAACTGGTAAATGTCTCCATAATCTTGCACAATACATACAATATGTCCTCTACACAAGACGTGTGGAGGATGCAACTTGTCTCTGAGATTGGTTGCGATTTTCTAAATCAGATACAGGTTGTGAATGAAATTGCTCCCCAATAACAGTACACCTCAAACTACCTAGTAGAATTTTAATAGAGATAACCTTTAAAACCTTTATGTTATGGGCAGTTAGGAGAGGATTATTGAGACATTACTGAGACATTTTACACTTTTCCCCGTATAATGTTAAAGAACAGGGCTCTTGGATAAATAACACCCACAAGCAGCCAAAAAAAAAAAAACAAACTACCAAATAACAATATGTCATCTGATGCAATGCACAATGAGATTTTCATCTTTCATCACAAAGTGGAGATCAGCTCTGCAAATCACGTGTACACAAGCTGTCTGGCACTAATACAGAGATCCGTGCACTGTCCTGACATTGTAATTATCTTCCAACGGCTTATGCAGTATTCTTTTCCTCTATCAGTCGAAACAGAAAAACACATATGTGCACAAATTTGCTACACTACAACAAAAATTCACTGACAAGGAAATACAGAAAAAAATAACAGAGAGCCCGCAGTGAAATGTTACTATAAGCTTTCCTAGAGGTAAGTGTGTAGTATTTTATCGAAATATATGGGGGCAGCAGTAGCTCAGTCTGTGGGGACTTGGCTTGGGAACCAGAGGGTCCCCCCAAAACCCAAACCTAACCTAACCTCTAGATGGGCAGCCGCCTCACTCTGGCATCTCACTGTCAGATTGCATGTGCGTGTGTGTATTTCTATATGTCTATGTAAAAAATAACAACAGAATGAAAATGTAGAAATGTGGGATTAATAAAGGTTCTTCTTCTTTAACAATTTCCTTCCATTCTGTAAGTATATTAAATGCGGAGATTCCAATATTTTTCTCTCTCTCTCTTTTTTTTTGGTTACTTGTTTCACATGTCAACTCATTCAGTGAGTAACCTGTTGCCAGCCAAGCACTTGAAAAAAGGTGGCCTTGTGATCAGAACATGTACAGATAAGCTCGTGTTCACGTAAGAGTGGTTTTGAAGACAGCCGCGTTTTGTCTTCACTGCACAAAGCGAATAAAGCACTGGTCTCACCACGACGTCTCCCATCCGTTCTTCAAAGCAGAGTCTGCTTGGAGCTGCAGAGGCCAGCTAACACACAAGCCGGCCTAAAGCCACTTGAATTAGCCTAAAGAAACCAGAGGTCTGCCAAACATGGTCCAGAGAACCGAAGCTGGAGAAGTTTCACTTTAAAAGTTTCTTGTAGCTGCCAGTAGCCTTTAGTGTGAATTAAATGATTCTTTCTCCAGTCTGCAGATCCCCAGCATTAACAAGTAAAGATGAAAAGACAGCAAAACATCCCCCCACCCCTCCTCCCACCCCTCAAGACCAAGGCCTAATAATCTATTGAGTTAACTAAAACTTTCATAATCAGCACTGACCCGGGTAGAAATGTTGTGTATAGCCAAAGTTTGGATGATGATGATTGTATAGGAAAGGTCACAGACTCTCCGCATCTAATAGATGCCATTCAGTCCGTTGCATGAACTCTCTGCAGAGATCACAGGTGAACACAACAAAGTCCAAGTCAATCCAACCATTAGTGTGAGATGTGTTGACTAAAACAGACAGCCAGGGGCCATCTTGACATAACCTTCTTGGCAGAGGGAAGAATCGGCTTCAGCAAAAATTATCTTTCTGTTTTGCACCTGTGCACCTTGACCTGAACTAAACAGACATGTATTTATTTACTCCAGCAGATGATGATAAATTGGCTGTATGGAGCAGCCTCCGAGCCCTTGTGCCGCCTGCTGACACAGCCCCCCCTCCTTTTTTAACCAGTATTCTTACAGCTTGAGAGTGTGGGAGTGTATGTGGGTACACGTGTCAGTCAGTAGACGCAGAGAGGGGAAAGAGCTGAGGGAATTAAAACGGAGAGCAGCCGAGAGAGAAAATCCGTGCAGGTTTTTTTAGCCTTGGGTACCCCAAAACCGCTAATTAGGCCACAAATCACAAGACGGCACATGACCACATTCCCAGATGAGTGTTGAGCTAAGCACAGCAAGCAGCCATTTTAAATCCAACCTTAATCCAGTCTGCGTCTCACCCACCCCCGCTGCCCCCGTAGCATCCACATGCAAACCACTGCTCAGAACTGAGAGGCAGCCAGCATTGGGAAAGATAGATGAGGAGGGAAATTAAAGGATGGAAGGGAGGAGGGAGCTTGCACAAGCGACGTACAGAAAAATCGAATGCCGGTAAAGATCGTTTAAATTCATTTCAAAATTAAAACTTGCTCTGGGGAGGTCTCTACTAGCTGTGGACATAAAAAATAAGAAAACCAACTTTAAAAAAATAGAAGTAAAAAAAAAAATCTCAACTCTCCTTTTGAAGCACTTTTACTACGCCCCCTCCCCCACAGACGCGTGCACTAAGGCATCAAAGTCCAGCTTAGTGTAAGTGGCAAATGAAAATATGAGCTTGGTGATGTTACCAAAGCAGTTAATGACTGGAATAGCAGAGGCAGTGGTGTGCACATGGATGGCTGACAAAGTTTTCCCCTCGCCCTCTGGCTTCAAAGTTTCCCTCTGCTGCTTGAAGCTAAAAATGCATTTTAAAAAAAGAATTTAAAAGAGAACTGGGTTCATTTAAAAAAAAAAATGAACACATTAGTACACTCAAAATATTTTCCAACATGAGGATTATTTTTTGGTCAACTCAATAATAATAATAAAAAAAGCTCCATTTATAAAAGCTGCATAGTGTCAGAGAAGTATCATTTTCTGTTTTTTAAAAGAAGGAAGCATTAATGGAAGAACCAGCGAGAGTGTTTGCTTTCTAAAATGTGGGATAGCCTAAACCTTTCCAGCAATATGCAAAGAACAGCTTCTACCCCAATAATTTCATGATACATCTACATTATTTATTACCCCTTGCAGGTATATGAGCTCCCACTTAAATGAGTCATGAGGCTGTACAAGACAAAGAATGACAGGCCTGAGTGATCTTCCTCCTGCCTGCTGCTGCAAGAATATGAGGCTGGATCATTCCAAATTAGCATAAATGTCTTTTGAGTTTTGCAGGGAGATAACAGGACAGGATGGTTCGGATTTCATGGGGGCAACGTGCAAGCAGCATTAAGACTTTTCAACTGGTTTCCAACAACAAGTGTGATTGACGGACCACTTTATGCACCCAAT
Organism: Terapon puta; assembly: GCA_028564955.1. Classification (NCBI taxonomy): domain Eukaryota; kingdom Metazoa; phylum Chordata; class Actinopteri; order Centrarchiformes; family Terapontidae; genus Terapon; species Terapon puta. The sequence goes on along the minus strand of JAOXYL010000100.1, from coordinate 12,916,838 downwards.
ATTTGTGCACTTACAAAAATATAATCCATACATTTAAATTACTGAAGAAGAAAATAGCATATACCCACCCCATAGACATCATTAGCCCACAAAACATGAGGCTTGAACCTCTCTGAGCTATTGCCCTCTCCAAGCTCAGCTCACCCACACGGCAGCCATTATTCTTCTATGTTGCTGTTCGTTCTGCAAGCTAAGCAGGGACAACAATGGCCGCATGTTTACACAGCAAGTGTCCCTATAATTTAGAATCCAGACAGGAATCGATAGTTAGAGGTGTAATTCAGTAAACTAGAGATAGTAGCACAGGATAAACGATCTAACAAGCCAGGGGAACGTCAGTGATCTGGAAGTGATGCACTACTAAATGCAATCAATTGCTTTTATACAGTTACTACTCAGCTCCTTGCAGATTTAAGCGCAATCTCACCTCGTGGGGTTTGAAGACACCACTGTCGGGCAGACACTGTTTTATAACTCAAGCAAAGCGCCGCACGTCTTCCAACGCTTTGCCATAATGCCACCATTAAGGCCGTGCCCCCTACAGTTAACTCCTCACCTCTGGGGGCATATGTGCTCATTACAAAGTAAGTCATCATGATTATGAGTTTAAAAATTTGCTGAGCTGCTAGCTAGCTCATTCCAGCTCATCAGCATAACCACATTAGAGAGGAAACCTGTGGGCTGGCAATCTTACACTTCCTCAATATCGCAATCCCAGCAGACCAAGCATGTCCACATCCATTATGTTGGACCTGAGCCACCAACTAGGCCTAATATGCTGCCACGAGGCACGCCAACGCCATGCGACACCTGAAATTAAATTAATTAGGTTTGCACAACAAACCTGCCGGTCGAATACATCAATCTGCCCTAAACAGGGGAACCAGACTATTTGGCTGCATTTATCATAGTTGCTGTGCATTGGGCTTTAGCTTTGTGTGTCCTGGTGGCACAGGACCAGTATACGCTTCACTGGACATGCCAATGTGTCAATACAAAACCCTCAACTCCGACAAAAACTCACCATTAGCTCAGGGCATGGGAATCCCTAATTCATTTCCATCCTTAATATATTTACCTCATCTGGAGAACGGAAACAGATTGTCAGAAGCAGTGGGAAGTAAGATGATTTGGAGCTCAATTCTGCTAAATTGGTTGCTGCCAGTGTGATACATCATGGAGAATTAAGATGCCTCTCCCCCTAGCACAGAACTTCGGCAGCCATATTGGCACATCTGTCAAGGGCCCACCCCTGACAGAGACAAATGGACCAATTCTGGCACACGAAGGCTGATCCAAACTGCTAGCAATAACCAAGATGAATAATGAGTCAGCTTGGGCCCCAGCAAAATTCATTTTTAATAATTAGTGTTCCTGCACCTCTCATTTTCTCAGAAAATGAGTGCAGGTACAACTACAGGTTGATGCGACACATCAGCGAGACTGGAGGAATATAGATGATGTTGTGTTAAGCTTCCATCATCACTGAGAATGGCTGTGACTACAAATGCAGGGGCGTAAGACAGATGAATCTCTCTCCGTTCTCCCAGGAGGAGGAAATTAATCAAGTCCAGAAAGCACTGTGGCTACAGGAGGCAATGGAGGAATGTTGCCGGATTAGCACAACAGAAGTTCAGAAGATCCTAAAGGTTTTGACTCTACTGTAAATGACTACACTTCCTGTTCTCTGAAATAAAAAAAAAAAAAATAAGGCAAGCGCTAAGCAAACCAGCCGTGGTACGTAGTGTTGCATCGATTGACACCTGTAGCACACACTGGTGCACCGTACAGGCAGAAGCAGCAGTCAGGGTGGGGGGGGGGGACTCTGATGAAATTGCTGCTTTTCTAGACAGCTGACATGTGTCAACTGGCAGTGATGTGTGTTACGCCGCCGCCGGTGTGCAGGCCTACATGGAAAACAATGGATGCAGATGTTTTAACACTTGTCAGCCCTTGTCAGCAAGTGCTGCCCTGAAATCCTGGAAGATAATAAAAAATCCTCGAACTGGCTGATTTAGTACTGCGTAGCACTTAGTAAAATAGTCATTCACAATGCTTGACGAGCTTTTTGTGTTAAGTAGAAACCCCTGAACAACAAATAATCAGCTTCCAAATAGTTATACCATCTTGTAGGCACAAAAAATAACTATAATAAAAATAAATAAACGTAAAAACTAAAACATAATCTACAGTTCCTTTGGGGATAATCTGATTAGAAGGACAGGGCAGCAAAACCTATCACTTCAAAGGCTTAACTAGATTTCAGAGGATGGAGGCTGGCAAGGTGGGGGCAAAGCTTTGCCAGCGAGCAGACTGGTGCATCAGTTAGTACTGCAAAAATCAATGCAAGGCTTGGCCATCTAAATTATCAGAGGTTTTATGGGAATGGACGACTGTTGGTGTGCATCGTGATTAGATGACAGATACCTAAATGTGACTAATATTAGGATTCTGTTTAAAAAGCACTGATAGGACGTTCACTCAAAGGCCAACTCATGTATATTTTCCATCGGGTAATGTAGAAATACTGCGATAAGTGAAATGCCCTCTCCTGAAATTGATATCTCTTACAGTCACTGGGTTTGGAAAATCCCAGGACGTACTGTCGAGTAGATGATCACCGGACTGCATAATAATTGGAAATTAAATTCAACAGTGATTTTCAGCTGCCGCTCTAAGTATTTCATTCTGGCAGAAATCTGATTTACCAATTGCAGTGTTCATTTGGACAACAGAAATTGAGTATCATGATTCATGGTACCAAACAAATCCCACAATAGCTTTAATATCCATTATTTGATTGTCTCAAAATAATCAAGAGCAAAACACCATTATTTACGATAAATCAGATTTCATCAATGGGAGCAGGGCATGATCTCTGTGGCTCCAGTAAAAAATTACCTCCATCTTTTTCCACTGGAGGAAACTGACAGGAAAACATACATTAGGCTGGTATTTTTACCTTCATCCCTGAGGAGTATGTCCCTGGATCCCTATATAAAATGCCCCACACTTTACCCTCCACACAGACCTCCTGTACGGCCGCACAGTCGGGGAGCTTTGCTTTAAAGTCAAGTGCTTCTCATACATGGAGGTCTACCGGGAGCAATCCTCCTCTCGATTCATTACCTCCAGGAGGCAGAGCTCCTTCTGTCGGGCACCATGACAACATGGCATTGCTCTTTTCCCTCCAGCCTTTGTAGGGGGGTGTCAAGCCACAAGAGACAAAGTGCACTGCCTTCACAGGCACCCAGCCAATTTAAGGTTATATGAATCAGAGGGTTTAACATGTCAAAACCGACTAACCAATCTGAGGGGCGCAGTCACATTTAGAAACCGACCTAAGAACTCTGCTCTAAATCCCTGCGGTGGATTTGTCCAAACAACAGCGTGCCTCTGTAAAGATTTATACTAATGAGATCAATTGTACAACTGTAGAACAATGTATGATCGGCATGTTTATCTTAAAAGCTGGGCATGCCAGCGTCGGTGCAATTGTTAACTACATATTTTCACCAAGTTAAGAAAATAATGTGACCCTGCCAGGCAGGAATAAGCAGGTATCTAAGACGAATGAATGTGATAGATTTGAAGGAGTGAAAAAAAGCGATACAAAGCTGTAGGAAATGTATGCAGCGGTAGAATGGAGGGTTAATTCAAAGCCAAAGCAAACAGCCCTGGCAATCAAGAACAGTGAGTTACCTAATCTTGTTTTGTATCGTCTAAAGTACTAATTAAGTTGGATCAACATAGCAATTGATTGAAAATGACACTTCATTCACTTCATTATGTGAGACATGAGTGGAAAGATTGCTAATGATCACGGGCAACCTCAGTGAAGTGGAATAAAACAGTCAGGCTGAGGGGAAATATAATCCACACGTATCAGACAATCGCAGCCTCTTTCAGTGGCTACAACAGCTTGTCAGGGTGGCTTCCATCCAAACAGCCATGACTGCTGGATGAAAACAGACAGTGGGGGCTCCGTCAGCGACAAAGCTCAGGGCTCGAAGTAGGTTGCAAAATGTGAAAAATCACTGAGATGTAGTGCTTTAATAGCTATATTATTCATTTGTGGAGGCAGGCTACCATATTATCAAAACCATTTGTGCTACAGTAGCATTTGCTCTTTATCGCATTTTTAATTTCCCCGACTACGCAGTTATCTTTTTTTTTCTTGCCAAAATCATACATTTTCAGTGAGCACAGAGAGAACATAAATCTTTCATTAGGAATAATTGCTTCATATCAGTCTGGAACGACATGCGAGTTAATTCACGGTCCTGACGAGATCTCATAATGCAAAAAAAAAACAAACAAACAAACTAAAAAAAATAGATGTTTATCTAACATACATTTAATGCTATTATTTATTTGCTTGGCTTTTCGTTTTTTTGTTTGTTTTTCATTCTACACACTGTTAGAGGGGATAGACTATAATGCTTCTGCAAACGCACATTAAGGTACTCCAACTGTTGTGCTGTAATTAAACGAGAACAATAAATCAGTGCAATCAAAAGCAAATTACTGCCTATATTGGTCAAAATGTTTAAAATAAATAAATAAAACTACAGTTAAAAAGGAAGCAAGGGAAACTAAGAGGGGAGATGTAAAAACCTGCAGGGATATAAAAAGGGGAAAATGATGCATAGCCTTGTTCCTGTGGGAGTCTTATGGTGAGTATGATATCATCCCTCTTATGAAAAATGCCTCCACACCCACAGACACACACCCACACACACACACACACACACACACACACTCA
>JAOXYL010000100.1:12867510-12911973 GCA_028564955.1 Terapon puta | reverse complement strand
CACTCAGAATATGCCTTAAATAACTTTTAATCAAATTTCAGGGTGTAGGTTTCGAGGTTACTTACATTGAGGTTCATAACCAAAGCACACAGGAAGTTGACGTGTCACGGAGTGATAAGAGCTCTCTTTGCACTGTGAGCCTCACTCCTCAGTGCGCTGGACTAATGTGTAAAATTCAAGAGGCTGAGCAATCTGCCTTATCACAAAAGCTATGGAATTTATTTTAATACGGACTACATGAATATCATTATTTCATGTAAAAACTAAAATCATCATGTCATAATATCAAAATATTGGGTAAACGTTATCACAACATATGCTGTACTTTTAGGACAGCATATTATTTAAAATTTAAATTATCAGAGCAGGAAAAAAAAGACTTAAGAATCTTTTTTAACTGTTACTAAAATTTTTAGCTTTTGCTTCCACTCCACTTTCAGACCCTTATTGTTCCACTGTCTCCAAACAGCTCAGTGGGCTGTGGGACACACAGTGAAGGGTGTGGAAAGTATGTGTGAAACAATGGGCTATATGCTCCCTGATACACTATGTACTATTACGTGTGTCTACCTCCTAAAGCTGAACTCTTATTTGCACCAGTACCTTCTAGCTTCGGGCTAACCCTACTGTGTGCATTTCTGTTACACTCACTTGCTCAGAGCAAATGCCCTTAATAACCATTTAGCTGCTAAGGCACGCTTGTCTGTCCCCCATTCACACCCTTAGCCACTAATTACCTTTCTAAAGCAATGGACATTTCTGTGTTCCCTCAATGCTTCCCTTTTTCTCAGTACAATAAGCCAGCTGCCTTCACTGGTAGGAATTAGTGCTCTGCACAGGCCTGAAATGAATGTCCAAAATCAAGGCATGTCAGCCAGTTCCCGAACCTGATGCTTGTTCGTATTTTTTCCAGGCTCCCCGTATAGGAATTCTAAAAAAAACATGGTCCTGTCTTCTCCTTCTCGCCTCAACACAAATGACTTTCTGCCAAATCAAAAAAGTCATATGGCCCTAAAATACAACTGACCAAAGAAATGTGCCAAGGCCAAATCAACACACATACATACATGTTGTTGTTTTTTTTTTTTTTTATAAAAGCAATGCCGAAAACAAAATATTGCATCAGTATAACAACTTTCAGGGATGCGATTCACTCCAAGAGCAGAAGGACTAAGTTAGTTATTTGCCGGGTGATGTTTTTGGACCTTGGAGCCCGAAAATATAATTGTACCAACTGCTCCTCCCCTCCTGAGTTCTTCCAATGAGGCGCCCTCGATCAAAGCCCGTAACCCCTATTTCCCACAGGAGCTGCTCAATGGCCAGCAGCAGGCTGTGTTTGCGTGAGGGTGTGAATGTGTGTGGCTGAATGTGAAGCGGTGCTCTCAAAGAACATTAATGTGTGCTTATTGCTTCTTGAAAAACACCTGCCCCAACATGTAAAAGTGCACCACACCAAAAGTAAAAATTATTTTTACTTTTTTTTTTGTCATTGATTTCCTTTTTTTACTATCAAATTTATGATACCTGTTATCTAAATATTTCATTCATAAGGGAGTGGATGCAACATTAGTCTACTGTGTGCTGGTCGCCTTTGAAGCAAGTTAAGAATGAAAATAAACTGCATGAACAAAAAGGCTTTTACAGTTTCAAGAAATCTATTGATGGGCAGATTAAATATCATGTTCTCATGCCTGTTTTGCCACATTTGTTTTGTTGCAGATCTTGAAGGGAAAAAAATGTTCTAATGCTTATATCTCAGCTGCTGCCCTTATAACGAACAGTTTACACATCAATTTTCCACTTGAAAAAAAAAAAAAAAAGACATACACCCCAGCTTCAGCACCCAAATACGCAGATCCCAAACACATGATATTTACAAGCACAAAAGTGCACATAATGAATCATCCATTAGAGAGTATATCTCACTGTTTGCTATGAGCTGCTGCATCAGTCCCTCTTTCTAGTTTGTTAAGGTAGATGACTGAGAGAGGTTAGAGGAGGAGGCACTTTTTTGGCATTAAAAGCATACATATTAACAATAACAAAGGTAGAAATTAGAAAAAAAATCCAGCTAGGTTTTAACAGCTTGGCTTGCTTTAATTTTAATACAGTATACGTTCAACACAAACAGAAATCGACTAAATCTGACATACGAGAAGTCGTAATCGTCCTTCGTATGTTTGACTCGTGCTTGTAAGCGTTGCCTGTTGAAGAGGAGTTCTGAACTAATTGCGTGGTTGTTATCAAATTACACGCACATGAACTGATCCTAATGCACTTCAGTCTACATGATTTGTACGCCCGATCCGAACCTGACAATAAATAAATATAATTTAATCGAGTCGACTCATCATTTGCAGTTAATCACCGTTGGCTACAACATCGTCTGAACATCAACTCTCTTCGCTGTATGTCAGTGTTTTCTTCTCTCCGGAGCATTAGTTTAATTAGAGTTATTAAGAGCAGTGAAAACACGCAGTACGGGTTCGCAATTTATGAATAGCAAATGCCTAATTCAGCCCTTCTTGCTACAGCAGTGAAGAGGGAATGGGGGTTAGGCTCCAGGCAGAACGGTCGACGAAAATAGAAAAAAATGATGGGCGAGATGGAGAAGAGGTGAGCGAGCGAAGAAAGGAATGCATTTCACCATCTCGCTGCAGGCTCTGGTCAGCGTGCAAATGAGAGCTCACCTGAATAGGACCAGTACGGGTCACCAGCTGCCCTCCGCTCCCTCATTACGACTGCGCTCCCATGGTCCCCGTCTCCAGCGCGGTGAGGGTGGCCTCCCGATGCAACTGTGGGAGGCAGAGTCAGAGGTAAGAAAATCCGCAGGGGGAGAAAAGTTTCATTTGAAGGCTGAACAAATGGCAACTTGCTCCAACGTCTATTAAAAATGTGCCCGCAGGATGTCAAAGGTTCGCAACACAGTGAGAGATTTATGAGGAAAAATGAAAGAAGTTTTGTTTTATTATATTTTGTTCAATTAATTCAATGCTCCGCGTCCCTCGGAATTCAGCTTGTTTTGCGCGGGACGCATTAGATTTACGCCCGATGCCAATTTTTTAGTGCCAATGCAAAAAGAAGTGTGCCCTTAATGTAGTTTAGCAAAATGTGCGATGATGGATGAGCGTGTAATGGGTCCAACTTTGACACTGCTGACCGGGGTTCACTCCACATCTACTACAGCTGGGCAGTAAGTCAATATTATCTTTTTTTTCAGTTTTCAGCACTGTCATGAAGCTGTGAACATAGTGCTATCAGTATACAAAGTTCCAAATTAATCATTTTCAGAGGATGTTTTATGATAAAAAAAAGACCAGACTGTGTTTCTTGCAGACTTGTTTGACATGCGTTTGATGTAATGTGTAACAGTGGAACAAGGTCACTGCATCGAACATCAGTTTGAATGTTCCTTTTGGATCTTTGCTAATTAACTGGCCTTGGTGTGATTTGTTAATTTATATTTGTATATAAATATGTACCATAAAACCTTGTGCTGTCATCTCTGACCTTTTTCGACTAGACATACTAAGAAAGATGGGAAGGAAGAAGAGAAGAAAGAACCAAATTTGCAAGTGGGGTTTTCAGGGGTTTTCTGAATCACCTAAGAGAAATGCTCCATTTTCCAAATGGGGTGTAAACACAGCACTTACATATAGCATACACACACACACACACACACACACACACACACACACACACACTAACACACACTATATGAATCTATATGTGCTCAAATTTGTAGACCGTACAGCGCTCAAGAACCTCTATACCTCAGTTTTAATAGATCACATTCAGTCAAAGTGGCTCGAATCTTCTCCCAAATTGCAGCTGTTGTAGCTCCTCTCAGGAGGGACTGTAACCCCCAGTGGTGACAGCAACTGAAACACACTTTAACAAGGAACTTTTATCTCAGTGTCTCTCTACCCGTCTGGCGTTTCTGACAAATGTCGGTTTCCTGAACTCCCTAGCCTCACAGACTAAATCAGTGAAAAGCAGAAGCAGCGGTAACTGTGGCGACTATGTGCACCAGAGGAGGAAGAAAAAAAAAATTCCTTCCTTTCAGCCCAGGTGCCACCATCTGACATAACGCCTTAATGGGTGGTAATGATCATCACCATCAGGGATGTGCAGGAAACAAGGGGAGCTTCTCCTCCAGCTCCTGTGATGATTCTTGCTCTCTTACAGCTACAATCAATCAAATTCTTCACAGCAGCAGCTGGCCAGAGAAAGAACTAAATAGTAGAGGTATAATAATGTATATAAATGGATATAATAATACCACAACACCTTCCCTTCTGAGCTCCTATGTGGAAACTTAATTTGGTAAAATGCAGACAGCCCGTGTTAGCAGACAATCAGACCTCGTGTCTTCTGGGCACAAATGTCTCTTTAGTTTGCCCGAAAGAAATCGCACATTGTCAACAGAATTACAGTGAATGCTCGGGGCACAAATTGTCCTTAAGCATACACACTCCCCAGAGCATGTATAGTCCCAGACTTGCAATAATCAAACTCATTGGGGAGAGTGTGCCTCACAACGGACGCAGCCTGTGCCAGCGGAGAAGAAAATGTCGAGCTGAAGCCATTGTCAATCAGGTGTACAAGCAAAACAAGAGCGTTTTGTGTTTGCTTTAAGCAGTCAAAGCCCACTGTTACATTCAAAGCCCGGAGATGTATTGGCTAATATTGGTTCCCTGTTGCTAGAAGGAGGCAGACAATTGGGTGCACAGATTGTTTCTGGGTGAGAGGGAACGGCAGGAAAAACTAAAACAAAACCAGAGATGACAATCTGCCAGACTCAAAATGGATGCAGAAATCATTCTTACTTGCTGCATCGCCATTTATGAATCCATTTTAGATAATCCAGGCTGTGTCAGTTTGTTTTTTGTTTTTTTTGTTTTTTTAACTACAACTGGTTACATGTTGCACTCCGTTCACTGCTTTCTTCACATGGCTGTCTTTACAAAACACGTGGTTTTCTCACAAGGGTAAATGTCACATATTGTTCATGAGCAGTCTATTAAAGATTCATTCCAATGTGACATTCGCAAAGAATAGCTCCACTAACAGGAACACTTTAGCACTCAAAACACAATTAATTAGGCACTGTAATAACGGGATCACCACCAAAAAACTACTATTTAACACCAAAATAAAAAATATTATATATATATATATATAAATAAAAGAGATTTATGAATCTCTTCATAAGATTAACTGTTCTAAATCTCCATTTACTGCACAGGACAGAAGCTCCTTTCCCTTATTGTGTATTATGCACATGCAATGCGGCACCTCGACTCTGTTACCATGACAACTACTGTATATCACACTTGTTTGCAGTCTCACGAGGTCAAAGGTGATTTAAGAACAACAGCAGAACTCCCTGGGCTCAGTGAAGGTAAACCACCTTTTAGATAGTTAGCTGGAGTTGGCTTGATCAGCATGTGCACACATCAAATACAAACACACACACACACATCTCGAGCCACTCAAGAAGAGCTCAGCTCTTACTAATAGTTGCATCATTACCGGGGATTAATTAAACTAAGCACTACATCAAGCCAAGTCTTTCCATGCACTTAAAAGTCAGCCCATTACTGTCTCCAAAAAATGCTCTCCGCCTTGGTATGAGCGACTTGCGCAGTGTTTTCCAAATCAAATTCATTGCTTGGAGGGAGGTCACAGAGGCTACATGTGTGAAGTGATAAATGCCCGCTTTGTTATTTTCAGATGTATCAATTCACTGTGGGGGGAAAAATGGATAAACATAAAGTGTGAAACAGAAGGGGAGGGTGTCTCTGTGGGAGAGACTTGGAGCATATATGAAGGCAGGAGAAGCAGGATATGAAGGTTGTGAAACAGGAGGGCTACGCCGTCTTTGATCAGAGAGCATAGGAGACAGCACCATGTCAACAGTTTACACTCATCCATGTCAGCCGTCCCCTGTGGGCAGAGGATTAAAGCCACAGCATCTCCGATAGAGCCGAGCAGACAACACAGTTGGTGCTGGGCCTGGAGGAGACTGAGAAGAGACACATTGCACCCAAACAACATTCATAAATCTCAAGTCTATGAAACGTGATAGAATAGTAATTGTATAGGTTGTCATTTAATTATTATTATTATTATTATTATTATTATTATTATTATTATTATTATTATTATTATTATTCATAATAATAATACAAGTCTAAAAAGGTATTTTAAAAAATAGTGACACTGAAATGTGCACCTGAGTTTGTTTTTAGGGGAGCTCGGAGGAAATAAGAAGGCTTCAAACCACTTACAGAACAACACCTCGTACGGTGTCTAGGCATACGAAATCATTTTCCTTTTTTCATTGCCCTGAAGGCAGTTAAATCATCTACGCCACCATTAAGCCCTGCTATTTGTTCCATAATATCACACTCAACAACAAGCCAAGAACCCCTGAGAGCCATTGAAAAACAGCAGCCTAACAACAACCACAGGAGCGTTTAACAGTAGTCATGTGGGGGTGGGGGTGTGGGGGGATTTCAGTCTTGTCACAGATGTTAGCATCAGGTATGTGGAAGACAGATGATCTGGCACGTCCATGCCATGGATTAGAATTCTTCTACCTAATACTACCAAATAATAATAATACAAATGAACAATAATAATAATAATAATAATAACAACAACAAATATTTTTAGATTATATGTTGTGATACCACCATTACACAAAATACATTTGTGCATAAGTATGTAAAATCAACACCGATGTTTTCCCCCAAACTGCATTGGTACTTAGTCTGTTGTAAACATCCAGAGACCAAAATGAGATGTGATTAAAAAAAACTTCCATTCACATATGTCACTCGTGTTAAATGAAAACTTTCGCTGCACTGGGGAACAGAGCACAATATGGCAATAAGTAGCTAATGGCTAATAAAACAAGAATAGAACACTGGAAATAAAAACAGTGTGATTAAAAATAGAGCACAAGGAACCCTCGTTGATTTGAAAAAAAGCCAAACAACACGTCCATGGGACAGATAGATGAGCAGATCTTAGGCTGCTCTGCTGTCTGTGAATTCACCTTCACCACCTTTGGGCTGTAGCCGGTTGCTCGGCTGCTTGTATATTTAAATAAAGACATAAAAAGATTAATTAGGCTTGTGCTCAAGGAGCCATCAGTTAATCTATTATCTTTTCCCATCCACAGAGATGGACAGCATTTGGCTTTAAAAAGAGAGTAGTCGATATTCTAAAAAAAAAAAAAAGAACAGACACAACAACAATGCATTAGCCTCTTGGTAGACATTCCCAGCTGAAGATATTTTTTTTAAAACAGGTCACGTATAGATGGTTAGATTTTTTTTTAAAAGGCTGTGTAATAAAACAGCTGGGCACTGTAGTTTTTAGCAAGCATTACTCAACAATAGCAGCAAACAGCATATTTGTTGGGGGACCATTTTCAGCTGCGAGTGGTGGGGAGTAATTACAGAAGCAGGATGGAGTATGTGGGATTGGCTCGATACAAACTACAGCTCCCATGGACTCTGGCAGTGAAAGAACATGTCACAAAGGAACAATAGTGCAGCTCCTTGATGTGTTTTTATACGTTCTTTTGGATAGAAATTAAGATCTACGGCATGGAGGAATGAGCTGTATCTGGCTTAAGGGCAACTCAAGACAAGACTCGCTAGTGAGATCAATTTAGTGTTTGCATTTTTTATGATTTGTTGACCCTGAGAAGAAAATAAGAGCGGAATTGTCCTTTAAGGACAACAGGATAATCTTCCGCTGGGTCTCATACAAAGCTTTGTAACCTCTACAGCCTTAAAGGTGGGAACAAGACGTGGCGGTGGCAGCTGAAATCCCTTGCAGTCACGCAGCAATGGTGTTACTTTCTGTTGTTAAAACCCATTATCGCCGGAGAAGTTCAGTTTACTTTAACTTAATTATCATGGGGAAGTCAAGTTAGCTCACTTGAGTTCTTTAAGCAACATAAAGGATAATGTGTCTTGACACTACTTCACGAGTCACCCAGATGTGTGCGTGTTTTACCACGTCGCCTTTGTGTGAGTGATGAAGGCTATGTGTGCCAAAATGTGTTTGATGAAATAAACCTTTCCCGCATGTCAGTCAGTGCCCCCATCCTCTCCTCCAGCATCCACCTGCTTTAAATTCATATAGTTACATAAACAAACAGCAGTTATTGAGGGAGAGGAAGGCACGGCTCACTTCAACCAGCCCCATTTTCTCAGCTTGTCCTTTAATTAGAGGGAGAAAGAAGGCATATCATTAAATCTCCTAATTAGACAAACAGTTTAAACAACTTTTACACTATTCGGTCTGACTTTAAGCAACACAGAAGTGAGCCTGCCTTTCCCACAGACATTGCTCAGAGGGCAAACTCTTGATGCTAAATTGCTACGTATAAAAGGAGGAAATGCGCATACTGAGAGAGACAGCTGCTGTGTGTACTGGCTCATCTGTGATGCATGGAGCTGACCGTCAAATGTAAGGACATCTGCTTGGCTTTCTGTTTTGGTGAATTGCTAACACATGTATTTACAGACAACCCCCCCCCTCGCCCCTTTTCCAATGTGCTCATTTTATTTCACACGCACATATTCCCTCAACACAGTTTAAGTGACAGCGGTAAAACAAGGGCTCGGTCCGTCTGTGTAACAGAGCGGCACAGAGTGGAGCTTTAGAGTTGCGTGTGTTTTTACGTTCCTCGGGAAAGTGGGCGCCGTGGCCAGATATCCCCGGAAGTGTTCAAGTCACACCAAGGACCTTGGGAACACGAGAACTGCCAAGATCAGCCAAAGATACGGCGCAGTGGGAGCCCAGGCTAAAACATCGAGCTCAGAAATAATAAAACAAGGACTCAAATCCCGATGCAGATATTTAGGCCTACACAGCTAAAAGCAAACAAGCTGTTTCAGCAAGCGGGGCACATCAGCACCCTTGGGCCAAAGAAATGTAGCCATATTACAGTAAAATTAAGCCCATTAGTCTAGAGTTAACATTGTTCTTTGACTCACTCAATGAAAAAAATATCTACCCAACTAACTAACTAAATAAATAAATCCAAAAACTAATTTAAAAATCCCTTGCCACATTATCTTAATCAGTTTTTTTTCCATTTTGCATGTAGGAGCATGTCTGTGTGCATGTCAAGACCTGTCTGGCTTTTTGTTCGTCATGTTAATTGACAGGAAGCGCTGCTGCACATTCAACAGAGCTGGGATGAGATGTTTGTGTCAATGCCACGCGGGGCGCTGAAAGTCTAAAAGTACAACTTCACAGTGAGGCGCAGACACGAGTGGAAATAGTGAAGTGACAGAAACTCAAAACCAACTTTTAAAAATAAGCACACACACACACACACACACACACACAGAGGCATTGTGTGCAGTACAGCCTTGGACCTCCTCCCAAACAGAAAACATTTTTGTTTGTGTTTCATTAGGGAACTTGAACAACAAAGACGGCAGAATAGGAGGAAGGGCAAAGGAGGCACACTCGACTTTCTCATTATACAACACTTGCTCTGCAGTCTTCTCTCTCTCTCTCTCAAAAAAAGAATCTTATCTGGTGAAAAGTGGATAAGGCCATCTCATTATAATCAAATCCAAACGTGTCACCAAGTCTCAACCCACTCCCAGCTCAGACACCTGCATTTCCCTGCATTTTTTTTTCCTCTTAAAAAAATGTTTTTGAAGATTAATTTTATCCGTGCCTCAATGTTAGAGAAGTCAGAGGTGATGAGGCCTAAGCTGTGCGATATGTCATGTGTTACACCGTTTCTCAACCTTTTACTGCAAGGAGTAAGTAAGATACACAGTACAACAAATGTCAGACTTTGATACAATATGTGGGCAAAAAGGTCTAGATGAAAGTCTCCAGTGTATTCAGCCTTTCTTGAATAGGAAAAAGAAAGAAAATTGGGAAGAGAAAAAAAAAACACATCCTGGCATTTATTCTCTGGTCATAAGAAAGCAGTAAAGGACTTATTGTTCCATTGTCTGTCCAAAACGGACTCTTATGAATTAAAAATGCATGACTTCCTGCGAAGTCAATTCTTAACATGGTCACTGGCATGCGGGCCGGATCTCCATAGATGGCCATCCCTCAGAAGGGGTGAAATTATACAGTGAATGTGAATTATGTCAGTCTGCTGTTGGGCGTGCTTCTAGGGCAACGCTGGTACAGTGAATTAAGTGCATAAATAGCTGGCTCGCTCGCTGATAGAGTGCATCAAGGGCTCCGATGAAAACCATTAACAAGATTAAACAAATTCAGTGCTGGTGACCTCTTTACTAGACCGACTATAGCTTGTTTCCTTCACAGACTACAATAAACAATCCTCAAACGCGGCACCAACGTGCAATGACGGGGACTGTACATAACGGCTGTGACAGCGTAGGGAAAATTTACTGTGTAAAGTGAGGTTTTCAATTTTCAATATGTGGCAATTGGATCGCTTAAGTGCCAAGAGCTTATGAGGTCATTCCTCAGGACACGGTGTGCAGCCCTGCATGAATTGTCTGGTTATTGATTCTGAAATAAATTCAGCTGCCTCCGCTGGATACATTACACTCCTCACACATTACTGGTGTTCATGAATGGTGATGGTTGATTACTGGCAATGTAAATGGGCCCATCTGACTCAACAGGTAGAGCGTGACACTGATACGACCAGGCCTGTGATTTGATCGCAGCTCGGGTCGTCGAGGCTGAAAATGTCTGCCGCTGCGGCAACAGTGAGGTGACTTAGAGAGAAGCATCTGCAAAAAACGAAACAAAAAAAACCCTGCAGTTGTAAAATACCACCATAATAATGCTGCGAATCAAAAGAAAATATGTGGAATCACATACGTGTGGAAATGTTCTTCAGTCAAAAACATCTGCATAGTACTGATGAAAGATATCAAACCTGCAGCTCACCGGCCAAATGACTCAGTGTTACCCATAAATAATACCACTGCGTTCTGACTTAGCATGCATCACTTCCAAACAGGCTCTTCATGCCCGCCTGGGGGCATACACGCAGTCAGACCTCCCTCCCTTCCTTTTTAAATGCTTTTTGATGTTGGACTCTAATCAATACTTGAAGGCTGAATTTAGAAACCATAAATAAAACCATGAAGAGCAATGTACTTGATACAGCCTCACTAGTGAGCAACGTAAGCTGTAAGCAGTTCATAATTTCTTTGTCACGAACTTTACGCGGACCAGCATGTAAATACAATTTCACCCCAGTAATCAGTGCCGTGAACACTGTGAAACTCCACCACACACAGCTGCTACCCAGCATACCTTTTACACTGCACCTCACAAGTCCAAAGTGCTTCTTAAGATAATAGTGATATTGTTTAAATTAAACCTTATTTTTCTTTTGCACAGTAACTTTGTGATAAATTAATTACTGACTGTCAAGATTTGAATATCATTACATTTCCCAAAAATAGCATACTTCAACCTTTAATTGAGACTTTATGAGAATTAAATAATTCCTTTTTCACACCAAGATAATGTCAGTCTCCTGTAGTTCCCCTCATCCCCACTGGGTGCTAAAATTACTGTATTTGCTTCCAACTGTTCAAACTGATTAATTTCTCTGCAAGTTAAATTATACAAACTCTCAGACAAGTGTAAAAGCCCTATTATAAATACCAGGAGTGGTAAATTTTGTCAAGTTTAATGACTGTCATCCACTCTGCATGTTAAGTTGAGAAGTAACCAAGTGTCATGTTTAACATTTTGAATAGGTACAGAGTTTCATAGCACTCCAAACAATAAGAACATGCTCCTGCTGACTGACTTCAGAGGTGTTGCGATGCAAGAAATCTATTGGCATGTCACAATAAGATGGCCACTAATTAGCCAAAAGGGATTACAAGGCTATTATAGTCCCCATCATCTATGCCAGCATATAACTCATGACAAATGAGGACATCTGCTCAGACCACGGCTCCTCCACGCTCTCACTTGTGCTTGGCCTCGCTTACATGGCTTACATTCACGGCTGCCGGGTGGCTGTCTGTTACAATATGAAAGTGTTTCCCATTCTGGTCAAATCAACAGGAGACTCCATCAATAGACTAGTGTAAAGTTTCACATCAGACTCACTGAAGCCACCTTGGCAGTGATTTCATTACTTACATGTAGTTAAACCTGCAGCAAAACGAACTCAAGGCTAAAATACGCGAGATGTAATGCACATAGGAGCGTGAGCAAACAAAGACTGAAAAACAGCATTCAGTTGAGTAATACTTGGCTGCGACTCAAGGTAATGATTCTAATCAAGCAGCAGCACCACAGCTGAGTGCTGAAGACGACGGGTGACTGCATTTAGCCGGTCCAACTGCCTGTATCTGTACGAGCTTTAAAAAAAAAAAAAAAAAGAACCAATTCAGGGTTAAAGGCATTTATCAAGATTCGCTACATTTCAGCTTCTCAAATGAGGTGATTTGTTGCTTTTTTTCTGTCTGACTGTAAACTGAATAAACGTGTGTTTCAAAAACAAGCTATTTGAAGACATCACCTTGAGCTCCGAGACATTTGGAAAGTTTTTCATTATTTTTTGACAGTTTAGAGAGTAAACAATTCATTTAAAAGTAATTATGAAAACAATCTTTACTTGCCGATGTACAATAAACCCAAGTCCAGATTTTAAAACATTCTCTACGAAACCTCTGGACGAAACAGTTCTTCTATAGCCTGCGATTGTCAAATAGGGTATTTAAGGTTCCAGGCCTTTTTCTTAGAAAAACAACTTTTCACATTGGGTGTGAACATTTTTTTTTTTTAAATCAGTAAGAGCACTTATTCTGAGGTGGTACAAGATCAGCGATACATTCACACTGTCAGATATGAGTAGCAGATCAGTCAATAACTTATACTCTCAATTAAAATCTTTATGTTAAATAAATTATTTCTCTTACAAATGCTGTATGGTTTAATTATGAATAACAAGAAAAAACTGCCATTTACCATCTGCAGTAATCTGTTAAATCGACAACTTCATCTTGAAGCCAAATCATCAAACGCAGCGACTGAAAACAGAACAAACATTAACACGCTTATAGAATCACCAACATCCCACACATCTAAACTGGCTCCAGACATGAGCAACTACAGGTTGAAGCTAATTGATTGTAACACAGTAATGATGGGGCCATTATGGCACTCTTCAAACGACAGCCACACTGGAAGTCTTTGCATGGTGACCTTTATTGTAGGACACCATTTAACATATATTTCTGACAGATCTACGGCTGATTACTGATAATAACTTAAAGCTATTATTCAATAACCAAAATTGGTCACTGTTTTTTCTGTCAACCAGCATATTGATAAACACATTAACCGTCACTGCTCAAAACAAATCGGTTTTGTCTACCATTGTGTTTAGACATGGGAATAATGGATCACAGCGAAATGGTGATTCCTGCCAGTGCTAAGCTGAACGTCCACAACGCTGCCCTCTGAAGGCTCTTTACTAAGTAAAAAAAGACTTTATTATCTATTGACAGGGCAATTATAAAATTCATAGGCTTTTATCTCAAAGCAACAACTCCCATTATATAAAGAAGGCACTTGTGCTACAAAGTCTATTCAGAGCATTTAAATCTAAGCATCGCTGCAACACGGGTGATTATCGTGAGAAAAGCGAGGCCGTTGAGGCAGAGTGGTTGCTAGCTCCCACCTGCCTCGCGCTGGCTGTTAAGTGCGGCGACGGATGATCTCCAGAATCCCTGAGTGGTTAGCGGTTACCTGGGGATGGGCCGCCTCTGCTGTGGTAAACACTTGTGTTTGTGAGGTTTAGATTAGCAGTGACAACAACATACAGCAGCTGTCACACCTTCGGCTCACAGTATGACAGATAAGCAGACGCGCAGGAATTTGTGCGACGGCGCGGCTAAAATTACCCGGGGATCAACTGGAAGGTGTTTTAGTTGTTTTTTAAATTTTTTCCCTCCCCCCTTTTTGAAAACATTCAACCAATTCAACTCTTTGACCGCGTCGGCGTGCACATTTTTTAGAGTTGTCTCTTTTGAGGAAGCGTAAAATAACGTCTATCTGAAATATGAAAATGTCAAAAGGAAAAGGCCATGGTATTCAGATCCCTAGTTAATTAGGGTTCCACTACCAGGAGGGATTGAATGTTTGTGTTGAAGAACAGAAACATTTGCATTCCCCAAAGGGGAGCGTGTCAACAGGATCGATAGGGTAGTCTCTAAACTCCTGCTCCGCCTCCAAAAACCATCCAACTCAGCACATCTTCTCCCCTGGAATTCTTTGAAATTAACTAACACCAAATTTCCAAACCAGGCGCCTTTTGTCATTTTTTTTTCTTTAAAAAAAAACAAAAGACAAAAAAATGTTCAGACACACTATATACAGAGTTTCTGGAGAATACCCAACTGCACCTGAAAAGCTCTGCTGTCTTTTTAGCAACATGGTTAAATACCAATGACCTCCTTCCATTGTTGTTTTCCAGCCTTCTCTGGAAATAGAGAAAGCTCCCAGAGAGAAAGTCAAAGTGTGTGAGAGAAACAAACAGAACATCAATCTCATTCCAAACCCAAAGGAAAGAGCCTGGGGAACTGATCTCCCAGGGTGGAGGGGAAAAAAAAACTTATTCAACAAGGAATTAATGAAATGGGTTTAGCACCGGAGTGGAAAAGTGGTTATCAACTCTGTGTTACGCTCATAGCCTGCCAAACTATATTTGATTGCAACTATTCTTCTTTATTTACTACGTATGTCAGGTGCACTTGATGAATGACCCCTAAGTTATTATCCCATTATCAAGTCTGATCAACGGCGATCTTCAGAACAACTCCAGTCTGTCGGAGCCACATATTCCAAAATAAACGACGTCTCATCAAAGTGTAATGAAAAATGTCAAAGCAACTTGCTTATCATAACGCCTTGTTAAAGAACACACTGAATTCCCAAGTGCCTAAATTTGTCAGTGCTTCTGTCTATTGATTTTTTTTCAACCTTCAACTACTTTTCTTGCTGCATCTCTTACTAATTTTGGCGACTGGAGGCTTCTTAAATCATCCCTAAGTCTAATACTAATTTGGAAAGATGGCAACATTTTAAAGTCTTTTGGGTATTAGGCTGTCGGGTAGCAACAGCTGTTTTCCCTCTTTAGCGGACCAACTTTTCAGGCTTGCTGCAGTCAAAACTTTTGGTGGATCATACTGCAATGGGCTGCAATATTTTTTCTTTCCTCTCAACAACCTAACTTAGACAAGTGAGTTAGAAATGTAAAATGATCAAAACAGCCAAACTTGAACTTACAAAGCTAAAACTTTTCATTAAGTCAGTAACTAACCCTGAAGATAACAATAGATTTAAATGGACTAAAGGTCTATTCCCAGAAAATTTGATATACATATATAACATGCACCATTAAATGCACGGCTTATATTCCTCTGCTGTAGGTGCATCTGCTGGATTTCTGTATATTTTCATTCCATACCAATTTGTATGTAAAGAGTAAAGCTGATAAATTGTCTGGCCGATACCAGCTTATCACTGATTGGCCCATACTGTGTTGGTGCTGGCACACATGTTGGCTTGCGTAACAAGAAAATGGAGTATGGACGCACCAAATAGGTTTGCAGTAATTTAGAAACCGAGTTGATATTACCTCGTAAATGTTGATATCAGCCTAAAAAAATTCAGTAACTGTCAGACAGTGACACTAACAAATAACAAAATGCATATATAACCATAACGAATGATGTCAAAATGAATCACAATTAAAACATTTAAAAAAAAAAAAAAAAAAGATCAATACATTTAAAAGCAGCCCACTGGAAAAAACGCAACACATTTAAACCTTCTAGTTGCATAACACAGTACCCCTGGGTGTTTTTTTCTGTGAAATGTGTAAAATGACAGCCAATGCCAGAGATCTAAGGACTGTCAGGTTTGCGTGGCATCGTTTCAATTCCATTTAAGCATTATTTTGCCGTTCCGTTTAAACAAAACACTTGTCAGTCCTGACAGTGATAACTATTATACAGTGTCTAACACCACAGAGCTGGATTATGACTATAGTGAATGCATTTTGAACTAAAAGTGACCTAAATGCATAGTAACAAAAGTACAATTTCGTTCCCATGTGCTCAAACGCAGCTTTATTTCATGCATTATCTATAGCGGCTCAAAAAAAAAAAAAAAAAAAAGAATATAATTTATGCAAAGGGTAAAATTCAATTCATCAAATGCATCTTAACTCTCATTCAGCAAGCTTATTTTGCATTCTGCCCAGCACCTTGATAAAAGACGCGCAGCCTAATCCTATATCTTCAGTGATTGTCGCCATAATTCATGACGAGGAAAACGAGCCTCGTGGAAGGAATAGCCTACTTTTGAATTTGTTTTTCTCCTCGCCTCTGTGCATGTAGCCCACCAAAAAAAAAGAAAAAAGAAAAAACACAATGAGCACAGAGCAAACACATGCTCTGTTGACCCACAATAACACAATGTAAGAAAAAAAAGGCAGCCTGAAGGTCCCATTGTCTGCAGTCTCCACAGGGCAGCATTGACTGACAGTTGGGCTGTAAGTAAAGCTGACACAGTATCACGTCGCGGCAAGATTGTTTAAAGGGGAAAGAGGACGTAGCCACTGAAGGACACAGGACATTTATTGATATGGCCAAGTCCTTGAGTGCAGCAGTATATGTCCTTCAGTGACACTGCCTTATTGCCTGGACATTAATCACTATTGTCATGAAGCACAGGAAATAAGTGCACTCGTTCCCCCAACAGCACCCCCCCCCTCTGTTTCAACCAGCCTGGTTGAATCTGGTTTGTGTGTGTGTGTGTGTGTGTGTGTGTGTGTGTGTGTGTGTGTGTGTGTGTGTGTTTTGGGTTGGATGTTGCTAGGACGGATGAAATGATTTGGAGTGAAGTGGCTGTGAGTCATTCTAAATGATTAAAATGCTACTGTGACCGGCTTGGAGTATCTTGGCTGAAAAGACCGGGTGAACTCGACCATACACACCGGGTAATGAAGTGAGGGCTGATTGCCTTGATTAACATAAGTTAAACAAATAAACGGTTTAATCACAATTAATGTCAAATGACTATAATTATCGCGTAAAATAAAGCATAGTTCTCGTAGCGTTTAGCTTATATCAGCTGAAATGCTCCCACATCAGTACTAAAGCCTGCATTTCCCGACAGGACAACCTCGCCCTTAAAGTCAGCTGGTCGTTCCGGTTGGGCTGCGGTTGCATGGAAACGCTGCACTGCCGGTCTAACGCACAGGGGTCTATTTTTGCCAGAGTAGCTTAGTATTGACGATTTATTGACAAGTCATTTGTTACGGACATGGTCTTTACATGCATACGGCAAAACTACTTTTTCTTGGTTACTTGTGTGTCTTGTAACTTGGAAGGAGGACAAAAGCTGCTCCGTTTTTCCTGCCAACTTACACAAACTGCCTATGGAACAACCATAAAGCATCTGCAAACGTGCAGTCAATATGTTTGTAAAAGAAAACATGTCAGTAAAGCAACAGGCTGCTTTAAGATGCTCCACTCCTAAAACTCTGCTACACAACTAGAAGCCGATGCAGCTTTTTCCAGCTGACATGAGGGGGCAACCCTGGCACTGATCTTACTTTTCAGTTCATCTGATAAGTTCAGCTCATTATTAGATGTGCAAAGTTATTAATAAAGAGCATGCAGAAACATATACATACAGGTGGTCGACCATAATTATACTTTTGCAGCGAGTTCATATTTCTTTACTACTCTACGTGCATTGCTGTCACTGGGTGTTTAAGGAGTGTGCCAAAATAAATAGATAAAAATTTTTTAAAAAGAAAACATTCTTATATTAAAATAGGGCATTGAGCGTGTTTGTCAGACCTCCACAATGTACAAAGAGCGTTACGGTGGCAAGCGCTGAATGTAAACATAACTTCTGTCTGCTTACAAGACTGACTCAACCTTTAAAAAAGGAGCAGCTCAGCCTCTAGGGGATGTAAATGAATACATACAATAGATTTTAAACAAGGCTTTGGTGGATACTGCTGAGCTTCTGTAGGAGCAGAGGTGGGGTTTCTGGCTGCTGGCTTCACTGTTACTGAGCCTCTCACAGCTGAAAAATACTTTTCAGCCTCAACAAAACAAAATAATGAGTTGTCTAATTTGATAATAACCGTAACACTGCAACCTCTGAGTACCAGTGATGTTCTTTGTCACTTTTCCTTCATGTTTCTACAAAACAGTGAGGTACTTTGATTTTGTCTGCAGTAACTGCCAGCCGACTGAGATTTCGTCATTTTCACATATCATATTGCGTCAGTTGTCATATTATGTAAAATATACATAATGTGTCTTAATTTGTTTTTTAAGGCTTCAGATTACTCCATATTGCCACACAGCAATGTTCCATTTAGTACAGAAACACAAAGAAAGCATCCTGGTTTAAAGATTCACAACAAAGCAGGCCTTTGAGTGAACAACTAAAAAAAACAAAAAAACAAAACAAAAAAAAAAACACACATATTGAAAAAAATGACTGAATGAATCATACATTTTGAAAGTAATACAACTAAGTATTACTTTCAGTAGTAACCTCTAGTAAGAACCTTCTGCAACATTAACATCAACCTTACAAAATAATTAATTCTACATTTTAAAAAGGCAGAAGATGCTGTGTGGAAAATGAGACTAGCTTTCATCAGAGTATATTTTTATTCCTCTTTAGGGTGATTCAAATGCAATTAACATAAACATCCTATTTTTTAAACTGTGTTGGAGCATAAACAAAGCTAACTTTATGTTGTATCAGTAACTATGATTTAATGGTAGAGACTGGAATAATAAAGAAGGAACTCATTTTCACAGCTGACCAGTTTGAAGAAAACGCGCTGGGCTGCTTCTCCCAAACCACAACAGCAGTCACTGCTTAACTACCACAACTCCGTATGAACTACACACTGTTCTCTAAATCCGCGCTACAGCCTCAAGCCGGCACCGTCGCAGTTCAAACAGTGTTATTAATAAGAAAACGCCATTGTTGTTTTAAAGTTTATCCAGTCCAATTAGACGGATAGATAAGCTAGTCATTAAATTTGAAAAGCAATAAGTAGAGGATGAGCATCACCAGCAAAAAGGATAAACAGCGAATTATCTGCACATGAGTGAAAAGTGATTACAGTTGCAATGTTTCCCCATCGGACCGTTTAGAGGGTGGCACGGGCAGCTGGTGGAGAGACAACAGATAACAGTGTGCCGAGCTCGTCCGTAATGGAGACGGAGCGTATGTTGCCGGTGCAATTTTTGAAGCAGGGAAAAAAGTTAAGTTTCGAGATGATGTGCAAGCATGGCACCCGTTGAACCAATTATCCAGAGAAGGTAGAGGAGGGCCTTGATGATAACGATGCCGTTGCCAACACCAGTGATGTCAAGACAGCTGGCATCCTGCTGGTACAGCAGTACATCAGGACCTCATTAATGACATTAATAATGTGTCTGCTGGCTAATATTCTATTTGCAAAGGACAGCGATGGCGTGAGTCGAAAATGGACAGCCCAGCGATGTGGTGAAAATTACGTACGTCAAGTGTAGTAATTGTATTGGACACAAATTCCTCCATGTCTTTATTGTTTATGCTGCCATTACGCCACAGCTGGATCGTACGGCTTTACCCCTTTATCCCCTTTTTTACTGCCAAGGTCTCATAATATGCATTCATTTCCTCATTACTTAAGTAATGTAATCAGGCAAATTTCTGTAATTAATGATATGCTGTGCTTTAAAGGGCAACTCCAGTGCAGAAGTTCCCCCAAAAAAAAACAAAAAACACTACTTTAAAACCAAAAAGGACTACCACATCTCCTGACATCCTTCTTACGTCATTCCTTATCTTCATGCTATTATAGAGGGGGTCTGAATATGTTTGTTAGTGACAAAAAGCATGCAAGACTGCTTTTCTAAACAGGGCTGATAGCGGTATATCAGTTTTTTGCGGGGCAATTTTAATCAGCAGCCGTGCCTTTAAAGAAAATAAACCCCACTCCCTATCAAATATTTTATATTCATGTTATTTCATGGTTCATGTGCACCAGTTTAGCTATATTGTCTAGGACGTAAACTTTCAATTTGTATCATAAAGATTGAGGTCACCCAGCCCAAAGCGGGTGGCTGAATGCAGTTACGTGACAGTGTACAAGTAGTTAAATTGGATTTATCCTCGACTACCTTCTCGTTGCTCCGCCAGTCAGCCTGGATTGCCTTTCTGCTGCGTGTCAGAGGTCTGGTGAGACACGCTGTATTAGAAAACTCAGCTGGGTTAGAGGCTGGGAAGGCTACTAGTCAATAAAAGCTGCAAACTAAGGACGTGGAAGCATGAAACTGGGGGATTTTGGGGCAGAGGAAGGGGGGTGGGGGGTGACTCAGAGAGGAACCATTCTCCTCTGTTACATCACTGCTGCTTCACTATGGGGGATGATTGGTGCCACAAGAGTAAAAATCATTGAACTTTAGATGCACGTGAACTAGGAGATTTACAGCACAGTTTCTACAACGTAACTGATTAAACAGCTCCGATGAATCTATTCATCAAAAGCTCCTCACAGTGCAATATTAGAGCCAAACTGATAAACCGAAGAACAATTTACGATGGTCAACATCATTTAATCACAGAAATATCTATTGGCAAACACACTGACTCCAAAGAAGGAAAGCTAGGAACAAGCTCACCATTACATGGTTTGTCCATGTGGGAAGTTTCGTTTTGAAGTATTAAGTTTCTTGCTCTAGACGTTTTTCACAAACATTTTCTGACCAAACGTAAGGGATCCCTAAATGCCATGTCAGATCAGCCAATACGATTATCAATTATAACATTACAGCAATCAGAAATACATAATTGCAACCAGGACATTAAGAGTATAGGAAATTAAACTCCACCCTAAAATCTGGCTTACGTTTGAATATGTATCTTGGGACGAATGCAAGATCTGGACACCCCGAACAAACTGCCTGTTTCCAAACAGTATCTGAAGACTATACTAGGCCACACAGTCACAGCAGCAACATATTTCTGAATTAACACACCTCAAGGTATTCCAACTTTGCCGTGGGAACAAAAACAACATTAACTTTGGAATCTGTGTTATTCTCAGTTTGTGATCCAAGAAAATGCATCCTTTGATGCCATCAGACCTCCTTAGAGCTACTTTTTACATTTTCTTCTTAGTGTCATTTTTTACTCTTTAGACAAAGCACTGGTGTGTCGGTGTGTTTTTGCTCACTGATTTGATTTGTTCGCTGACCTTCCTTATGGTCAAACCTCAGACTGAATCCAGCCCGTTCTACTGTTTCAATGCTTTAATTTATAATCTCTAAGATTTTCATTTTGCTGTCTCTAATGGCACCTATGGGGATAAAATGTAATTGCAGGTGTGTTTTTGGACCTCATGGCATTTTCTGTTTCAAGTTTCATCGTCTGTAGTTCGGTAATAGTTACCATTTATTAACAACACTAACAGAGACCTGTAAGAAAAAAAAACAGCGCATCACTTCGCTCAGAGGAGAGTTAAAGAGCGAGTCGGTTGCATTAAAAGCCTCGCTGAAAAGCTTAACGCTGCATCGCCTGTCATTTTTCTGGGAAAAGTCACCAAACACACTCAGGTTGTAATACTGCAAATGCAAGGGCTTTCATCAGTGTTGTGTCTCTCGACAACAGATAGTGACATAACTTATTGAAAAATTAAAGTCTCCGAGCTTACGTCTTTAACCTCGACCCTACCGCACTTCACCCAGTCGTCCCTGCGACTCCTCCTGACGTCAACGGCGAGCCAAACGCAGGCCCAATCCCATAGAGAGCCGTGCTCGGGGATTACACTGTCTGACAAGAAACAAACACGGTTTCGATACAAACTCGGTGCTGAACCGTATTTTAAACCATACACCGAAACATTAGCTCCATTTCCACCCATGACCTTATCTAAAGACCACAGGAAGGATCCCTGGTCTCATTAGGCTGTGACAGATGAGCATCTACTAAGTGTTCAGCTGGTGTTAACGCGCACTCCGCCCATCGGTCTGGTTTAATAATTAAACCTCCAGAGGCACATGGGTCACATATTTCGCTGCCAGCACGGCACAGGTTAGGTGTCTGTGCTCCGGCGGCATTAATCGCCCCTCATACATGCACATCCATCTGCGAGCCAACAGCGCTGACTATCGCCCTCATCCCCGGCTCTACCTACGCACATGACAGCCGCTGTATCCCTCCACATGAGCCACAGCTGGGGCCAAAACTTAGGGCGACCGCGGCAAAAATGGAGGAGGAAAAAAAAACTACAGGCCAAAAGTCCAACAACTCGACAACAAAAAATTCAAGGAGCTTACCCAAACACACACACACACATACACAGAGTTGGGGGTTTTTTTGAGGGGGGGGGGCACACTGCGTTTCTCCGACATTGATGCATCCGAGCCGGGCACCGTGTCGAGCGAAACAACCGGTGTTAGAGCCAACGTCGTGGGAAGGGGGGAGAAGAGGAGGAAGAGGAGGAGGAGGAGGGGGGGTCAAACGGGAATTGTAAGACACTAAACGTTCAGCCTGACGTTAAAGCTGGAGAAAAAAGGGGGGGATAGTTTGCGCCATAGTCCTGCTGCTTTATCAATAACATGCACACGTTTCACCGGAAGGCGAAACCGTTGGACGGTGAACTCGGCTCGGCCCTGCGACCGTTAGAGGGCTGAAACGGGTCTGAACTCGACAGGCGAGGGGGGGGGACTACAGCCGCTGCTTAAATGTGTGTAAAAACAGATAAATTCAACACCGTGAACAGTCGGAGGAGTTAGCCTAACGCAGCGTGAGCGCTAACCCGTGTTGGGAGTACTTACCCGGGTGACAGTCTTTGTGTTTGGGCAAGGTTAAAAACATTAGGGATAAAATCCACCAGCAACTCGGTTCCCGTATTCTCCGCATGTTAGACTACTCATCGAGAGTCACGAGAAGGCAACGAGGGGCAAAGTTTTCCTCAGTCTTTCTCCTTTAATTTTTTAAAAATTATATATATAAATATATATACATATATATTTTTAAAAATCACATTCACTCGACCGGGGCTGTAGCGAAGTTGGCACGGCGGCCACGCAGGCAGAGCATCAAAGTACTGGTTAGCGGCGGAGTCGGTGTCCGTTTCCTCTCAGAAAGACTCATTTGTTCGCCTCCGGGTCCGAGCGGAGGAGGCTGCCGCCGGCTTGGAGGAGCGAGGCGCCGCGCAGGAACACTTGAAGATCTGCGGGACTCCGCCGTGCCTGTAGCGGGCTCCCGGATAGCGACATTCCCGAAGTGTGGGAAGGAGAAGGAGGAGGAGCGGAGAGGGAGGAGGTGAGGAGGGAGGGGGGGGTCAATCGGCGATCAATCGCTGTCTTTAACTACAAGCGGAGGACGGAGGAAGAGGGGGTGAGGAAGAGAGAGAAGAAGTGGGGTGGGGGGAGAAAGTGGTCGAATATTATTGATCGCACGTGGTCACTGTTAAGTTGTTAAGTGATTATCCGTGACGGAGGGCGATGCGCGGCGCGAAGGAAGAAAAGTGCTGCCGGAGCCGTCCCATTCTTCCATCCAGGAAGTAGAGTCTAGCGGTCAGGCGTGCACGGATATCTGGCTGCTGGTCCCATCCTAGCGGACAGGCTGCGTGAGAGAGAGAGAGAGAGGGAGAGAGAGAGAGAGAGAGAGAGAGGGGTTGGGGGCGGTTCTTGGATTTGCTGAATGCAAAATGACTCGGAACGAACCAAGAGGTTGTTTTTGTTTTTGTTTCTGCCCCCCCCCTCTCTCTCTCTGCCCGGTCTCTGTTCTGGTGATAAAGCAGACTCCAGAAAGCAGAGTCACGTTGTTAAGTCACCGAGCCCCGCTCCAAATGTTGCATCAAACGTGTTGCATCAAACCGCGCTGGTGGATGGGATCTAGCAGAGATGCCGTTTCAAAGTGGTTTGAAGCCTCGTTCAAATACATAAAAACAGCCCCCTCTTTAAAAAAATCCCACTGATTAACGCCCCCCCTCCTTGTCATTTCACTGTTCTGGTGCTTCCTCCCAGGCCCCATTATTAAAATGACCCCCCTGTGGCCACGCAGTGATGTCCCCTTGCCTCCTGCTGGCAGGACTGTGAATGGAATACTTTAGCAGTAATCATCACCTGGAATATCATCATGTATGAGTGTGTACTGATTGGAGAATTATGCATCCACCGGTGACACTCCCCTAGGTAAATGTGTAGTCAGTGGTGTTCTTGCAGAACTATCCAGCTGGACATTTAATTTGAGGAATCTGATTAAATTTCTCATTTAATTACCCAGTTCTCTGCAGGGCCATTGAAGACAGTCACAAGGGCCCTTTGCTTTTAATGTGGGCCATCTGCTTCCTCTCCAAAATGCCTACCTTTTCAAAGCCCCCACAGCCTCGTGGGCATCCTCGCACGATCCTCCAGGCTGCACTACCTCCATACACACGGCAAAACATTAGCGTGCCTGACAATACTCCAGGCCCGTCTGCATTCTGACTGATCGCGTGCAATTAACCTGAACAGAAGTTTCTGAATACTTTCCAGTTTTGTTTTCTGTCTCGCTCTGTCAGGTGACACAACAGGATGACCCTTTGATTTGTTGTGCAGACTCCTCTATGCGCACGTGTGAGTGGAGGTCCCCAGACCAATAAAGCATCACAAACACTGTAAATAACCAAAGAGAAGTAACTATCTGTGCTAAAGTAAATGAATCTATGCAATTCTGAATCATACATCATCAAGTATCATATAATGTAAGAATGTACAAAGTTTGAGTTCAGCTGATCCAATACATAAATAATTGTGAATTGATATAAAAATCAAAATTAAAGCAACTATTTTGATGATCTCTCAGGTAAAAAAAAATGACAAAAGACATTTTGTGGTTCCAGCCCATCAGCTGTGAGGATTTGCTGCTTGTCATCATGTTATATAATATTAGTTTGTTTTTTGTTTTTTTTGGTTACTGTTTCAGACAAGACAAGCCATTGGAGTCTGCATAGACATGTTCATTATTTTCTACCACCACAGAGAACAAATAATGAATCGACTAATTGAAAAAATAATCAACAGGTTAATTGATCATGGAAAGTAATTGAAAGACACAGTCCTAATGTTGCCATTTAAACATTAGCAGGCAGTGGTCCCACAAATCCCATGTAGTGCAATACACAGCCTCTACATTGGAAGTAAATAGTGCAAGTAAATAAGTAATAGACAGCTTGAAACAAAAAGGCCATGATAATATGTGCAGTTGTAATTTAATCAATAACCATGACGCTCCTCAAAGCCAAGGGTGCGACGTGCTTTGTGAAACATGGCCTTGTAGTTGTTATGAAATCAACCATGACAGGGTTATAGCATTAATAAAAACAACGCAAGTGTTCCACAATGTTTTTTTTCTTTTATCTGCAATAAATAGCACTCAAAGGACAAGAAATCAAAACAGATGGGGGCATGTTTTTTGTGATAAATCCTAAATAAGGAGTTCTTCATCAGATGAGTGTTTGTACTTGTTGACTAGTTGTGTGGCTGACTTTCAGCCCTTGTTGAAACTCAATTTTCTCCTGAATAGAAACACTTATTAGCGTCTCTCTATGCAGTGCACTCTAGTGCAAAAAAAAAAAGAAAAGAAAAGAAAAACAAAAACATGCGAAATGCAAAATAGAACAATTAATAATACAGTAGTAAGTTGTAGATAGAGCCCAACTAGCAGTTATTTGGTCTAAGTTGTGGCTTCCCAGTTAGATCCAGTTTTTCTCTCTCTCTCTCTCAAAAAATGTAATATGAACAAAATACAATTATTTTTCCTCTGTCTTAAAAACAGCATGCAGCGCTTCATGCCAAGGCCTTGAAAAGTCAGAGAGCCCAAAACTGTCCTCCACCCCGCCACAGCATTTTTTTTGCACTTTCTGGCAGTTTCAGGAGGCATTTGTAATGTGTCCTCTGACATTTGACATTCTAATCTTTTTCACCCTTTGGGAAGTGAGGCGCTAAAGGGGTCCCAATACTCCCTCTGACAGTTAAATTGTGCTTCAGATTAAAGAAGAAAAGAAAAGCTGAGACATACATGATTCATGCGAGTCCAGCCATGACACCAGCATGGTCCCACGGGCGTCTCCTCCCTGTTTGCCCTTAAGTGGTTTGAGAATCACACTTGTATTATTTTTTCAAACACATTTCACATGTTGACAGTTGGTACATAATGTACGACTGTGTGCATGAATTATGTAATGCAATTCAGGCTATGACCATATATAATTTATTTGATTCTCAATCTCCTACATTATTTAATCAAAAGCTATTTTTACCATTATTACTCTGCCCAAATAGTTTTATCTTTTGTTGCTCTGTCCTCCACATCAATGTGTCATGTTTCTGCACTCAGCCTACTCTGCATTAATGCATCAGGATGGTGTCACGAGTGTCTGTCGGTCAGGGCAGGGAAACCTAAAAAAAAATGTAATAAACGGGTAACACTCTAAAACTGCAAAAAGATGTTCAAAAGTAAGCCTCAAGCAAGTCAATACTGGCTTTTGCTTCTATTTTCTTTTTCAAAAATATGCCTTGAAACTGAAATGTCAGAGAAAGTCAGATGCAATTACAGTTACAAAATGCGATCTTCCCGTCCGGTGTTTTTGTGATTAATCATGGACAACTGCCTCCTGTGCACAAATGGAGGTTGTTCTTTATTTTCTTTTATACTACATGATAAAAAATAATGCTCGACCTTTTGAGGCCCAGTTGTTTCCAAAGCTAATTTCAGGAGCCAGCAATGGGCACTTCGGCTGTAACAAAAATCAAATCCATGGAGACTGTTCTGATTCAAATATTTGAAGGAATATACTGGTGTTTTGCACCTTTCAGCCAGTTTACGGAAATGACAAGTATTCAGGACAGTTACACGGGTTTGCAGGAGGCAACAAGGGAAGGAGCAAGTTGCAGATAGTGCAAGCAGACGGGAAGGGTTTAATGATTTATCGACAAAAAAATAAAATACAAAAGCCCTCTGTCATGTCCAAACAGAAGGAGTATTGAGTCCACAGGATAGCAGGAACAGGGAAAGGAAAACGGGCAGCAGATGAGCACAGATTTCAGCTTTTTAGGTGGAGGCTAAAAGATTTTGGTGTCATACGCTTGAACACAAAGGCACAAGGCAACAGTGGCAATCTGGCAGAGAATTAGAGGAAGTGGGCCTAGGTATAGACAGCATGGCTGATGAGGGAGAGTGGAAACAGGTGAGCAGGTGGGCATCAGGTGACTGGGACAGGTGGAGGAGTCTGAGGACACCTGGTGGACAGGTAAGGAACGCCGAAGAAGGAGCCCAGGGAAGTAGGAGGGTGGCTGGAGGGAGGGGAGGAGAGGAGAGTGTGACAGGGACAGCTGCCAGTCTTTTTAATGTGTTTCTAATGCCTCCTTTGGCAATCACTGGACCCATTAAATGTCACTGCGGTATCAGAATCTGCTTTATTGGCCAAGACTGTGCACACATACGAGGAATTCAACTCTGGTATTTCAGTATGACAGACAACTTAATCCATTCCAAAGAACACCACGCCTGATCTTATTTCTGTCCCATTATTGTTGTGTTGTAATGCATGGATTGAAAAGCCTGCCTGTGTGATGCATTCATGGGCTGTGGGAAGTCAGCTGCCCAACCGGATTGCAAATTATCATGCTGACAGAAAGGTGTGAAGGCAGGCGATAAGCAAATAGGTAGACGTTGCAAAAGTAAAATGTGAATATTTTGTAGCAGCCAGCCAAGTCTTGGATATTGGATGTGCTCGCAAATTCTCCCCAGGATTTAGGGTTTCAAATGTACCTTTCGCAATTGTGCAGCAATACAAACTTGCTCCTGAGAAGAGCAGATGGGACTTACACTGGCAGTGTTAGAATAAATAACACGAAATTCTGCACTTCTTGTACTGTAAGTGTTAACTGAACCACTCTGTTCCCCATTTTCACAGTAAATCATTATAAAAGCATACAGTTGTTTTGTGTGTGCAAATGACTTCATTCATCAGACGGATGCTGCATAGTCAGATTCAGAGGAGCTTTGCCATGATGTAATATGTTGGTGCATTTGACCTAATTTCAGAGGGTGGAGAATCATTTCCTGTAATGCGGAGATAATGAGAAAAACATGGAAAGTTTTAGATATGGGTGGTCAGTGTCGGATAAAGGAGATGTCTGTATGAAAAAAAAATGTGCTGGTGCAGAGTGAGGAAAAAGAGAGTTATGACTTGAGTGATTTGAGGCTGTGGTAGTTACTATTTGAAGCCAGTAGAGGGTGTCTGCAAAATTCATGTTGCCATTAATCACGGCAGTTGTTCAAACCACCTAGGACCATCAGTGAAGCTCCTGAAGATTATAATAGATTCATTTGTCACAGAAGGGCAACGAATCCCACCAAAGAGCTTGGATGGATGATTTAATAGCCAAGAAATCCGGAATACAGAGTCAGAGTGTCAACGTGTTTAATATGGTATGCTGAAGCCACAATAATTTACTTGATGTCAGTGTATAGAGGTCTGAGTAATTGTCTTTACTGGTAACCATTGGTAACCACTCTCTTAAGAAGACGACCACTATTATGCAGTGTAAAAACAGGGAAAACAGAAGAAAAACATGATGTTATTTTCCATGGTGACTTACTCATAATATTGAGCTCTCAGGCACCAATTTAGTACCTTTGTTTGTGTGGCCATTATTCTGCACATGGCAACCGCTGTCTTATTCCAACATGAAGAAAATAAAAAAAATCATCCCAGAGTATGAGCCTCCACTTGTGTCCCTGTGAAGTAAAACATCAATGTTTCTTTTTTTACCCCCCCCTTTTACAGATCATCTGTACCAGGATCAGCAAAGCTCAGGGATCAATTTTCATTTCACTTCCATCAACGTGCTTTGCTAATTTGCAAGTCACAGAGGATTGTTGAACGTTATCACCATTTATCAAATGATGCAAAACTGCTGGAGACAAAAAAAATTGAGGGAGGGAAGAGCAGAATGACTCTTGAATTGCTCAAGGAATTTG
The DNA here is from genome assembly GCA_028564955.1 of Terapon puta. Taxonomy (NCBI): domain Eukaryota; kingdom Metazoa; phylum Chordata; class Actinopteri; order Centrarchiformes; family Terapontidae; genus Terapon; species Terapon puta. Next base: position 12,882,891 of record JAOXYL010000100.1, on the reverse strand, counting down.
CATACGCACACACATGGATCATCTTCAGTTGAATTAATTGAAATGCTAACTAGGACGGATACAATATGCTTGTACAGGATATTGAGATTTTGTCTCTATACACATGATGTAATTTCACACCTTGATTGTTTCTAAATGGAGGCCATAGCAGTCGTGCGCACCGGCTGCTGCATCTCGGTCACCACAATCAACAGAGGTCCAGCTGCTGTGGGATCTCCAGTGTTTTTAAAATACATTAGAAGCTGGCCCCTTGTTAAAGAGGGATGTTTTCATGTCCTTGCTCTGATTGAAAAGAGCAATGACAATCCCCAAATTCCCCTCATGTCCAAAGTCATTAAAATTAAGATACCTCTGACTTTCATCAATAATTCAGAAGTTGCCGCATTTATCTCCCTCCTGGCAGTAGCTGGCGTCTTTTTAGGCACAGAGCGACTGCTGGAGCTGGCAGATGTTTGGACACATGGGCACACAGCGCTGTAACAAAATAAGCTGTCAGAGTAATGCGTGCTGATAAAGGAAATCAGCTTGTCAGCATCACGGCAGACAGCTTCATGCTCTGCGTCGTACACCACGTGCGTAACATGATTTGAGCATGATATCCCACATTAGCGTTACAGCTCATGGATCTGCTCAAGTCTTTTGTGCTTGGTAACAACTGTGCACGTTGCATGCGAAGCTTCTCGGAGCGCTTTCGTCTAACTTTGTTCCATGCACCTCAGCTCATCCAGCACCTCCCACGAACGCAGCTTTTCCCAGGGTCTTCTTGCCACAGCTAATCATTTAAATGAGTCTCCACTCACCTGCATAATTACAAGCATAAAATAGCAAATTCAAACGTGACATTGGATGCCGTCAGTTAACTTATAGACAATTTATTCCACGACTAATTAAACCTGCTGAGAAGGTGAACGCAGGCCCGATGCAGGATTTCATTATAATAAACAGGGACACATTTTTAACCTTCAAAGACGGGAAAGCAGTAACATATATTCCATTTTTGCTACATTTTCTTCCACCCCTTTCCTGCTCAATTAAATGCAACACTCTTAAAACAGAGTCGACTGTTGGTTGACTTCTATTAACACCAGGGAGTAGAAGAGGCCTGGAAAGGTGACGTGACACACTTTTGTTCCTCTGTTAGGAGGTGCTGTCACTGAGTTTGATAACGCCATTCTTGTTGACTTCATCTATGCATTTAATTTTCTATAACTGCCTTTAATCCTAGCGTGGTTTTCACTTTTAGGACACTTGAACAACGTCTGCTCACTCCAGCTGTCTGTACAAACAGCAACTGTGCTTTTCAATCACCACAGAAAGAAAAAACATTGATAAAGCATTTATTCATATTTAGATAAACATACTAAATAATTCTGAAACATGGCTAACAGATGGAGTGGAAATCAATTTTGTCAGCGGACATTATTGTCTCCTTTGGACATGAGATTTGTGCCTTTAGACATCACAAGAATTGGGAACTCTTGGCATTCTGGGTAAGGTAGGCGCCAGGTTTTGACAACAGTCAATAAAAGATTAGATCTAGTAATGCAGTTTTTTTTTGCTGGAACAAAAGTTTCCATGAGGAGCCCAGATGTGTTTCAGGAGTGTAAAGTACAAGTACCTTCAAACTGTAGTGAAGTAGAACATACAAGATATTTTCTTATACATCTGTGAGATTATGAAAGTTGAGAGTCATAATTCATTATGAAGCAACATTTTTTTAGTATACATTTTCCTTTAGAAATATCAAATGGGTTATTTTGACAAACACCACATGAGGATTAACATATAGAACTAATTAATTCATTAGTTCTACACAAAGACACACCAGTGAAACAAGAAACTCGCAGCAGAATTTGAAGTCTATTAGACAGTCACAGATGAAAGTGCTATAACATTAATAGTATCTGTAAAAGTATGCAACTGTATGCATAACTGAAAATGAGATGCAATTTATGCTAATCTGAGCAATGAATATTTTACTAGCCAGGTTTTTTTTTTTTTTTTATCTCCGATACATGTGTGAAAAACACTAGCCAGAGTCTGAATGCAGCGTAAGGGAGAGAGCGCCAAATAGCGCTGCTGGGCAGGTGCCTGGAGTTCCATTTGTGCAACGCAATTATGAAAATTGAAGTTATGCAGATGAACAAAAGGAGTACGATTGGGAAATGTGCCGTTGTCCTCCATTCCTGTCATGTAAAAAAGAAATATAAAAGAAGGTATTTAGTAGAAATTAAACCTCTGTATTCATGTGGAACAAGTTTACCTTGAATATTTCTCATGTATCTATGGTCTATTGACCCAATCAAGTTAAAAGAAAAGAAATATAGTTTTCAGGAGGTAGCTTTGCTTGGCAGTGCTTTGCACAACAAACAAGCCAGCAGCAAGGTCAAATTGCTTACAGCACTTTATTAGTCTAAGTTGGCTTTCTTTACTTTTATAATGGAGCAATCTATCTTTCCTCTTCCTGTTGTTTTAAATGAAAGGAAACTGTTAAATGTCCAAACATTAAACTGCTTTTATATTGTCTGTATTCATTTTAATTTGAACATTTATACCACAGGTAGGACGCACACTATGCATCTAATGTCACACGCAGATGGCTTTTGCTATTGTACCTTGAAATTTAAAAAATGAACGAGTTCATATGAAAATTGGACCATTTCTAAGCAATTCATAAATGTGTTCACGTTTACTTTGAAGCCATTAAGTGCAATGTTTTGACCGCATTGCATGTACATTCCACATTTTAATGGTGGCTCAGTACCTGACAGTGTTGTAGGATAATACTGACTGTATTCTTCTTATCCTCCGTGCTTGTGTTACTGTACTACCTATTACCCAGATAGACTCTGCAGAGGTGAATTATCTATTTGTAAGCGAGACCTGGTCCACACAGCATACACGCATTTTGAAAATAGGTTAAATGTGTTGATGCAATTCTTGTCATGTGTCATTGCCGTTATTTACTGTATTCCAGTGTTATTTCCCTGCATACGCCATGTTGTTGTCTCTGAGTGACGGCCGAGCGATGCTTTGTAAAGCTGGTGTATACAAAGTACACAGATGTAGAATATATCACTGAAGTGACAAAAAACTGAAACGCAACAAATCACAGCTCAGTAGCTCAGCTTGAGCCGGATCCCAGGGAGACATTTTTAATGTTTTTTTTTGCTCCATGAATAAGGATTTTATTTAACATGACAAATATGCCTGGACCTGGATTTTATATAAATTTTCCTGACACTGCTTTGTTGTCTGTCTCACTCCTCCAAACAAATACTCACCTGTAGAGCAATCCCTGTGTGTTCTCAGTGAAATATGTTAACCAGATTCAAGCATCCTACAGGCATTTTCCAGCACATAGGCGAAGGATAACATGATAAAACCACGCAGCCAAGTATGAGATTACTGCATATTGTGGCTTCTCTGTACATAGGAGATGTGATATCACATGGAAATTGGAGTGACAAAAATCAATTTCACCCTCACAAGTCGCTCTTATGCACCTCGCTGTGTTTCTTTGGTCATCTGGTTTGTAATAATAAAAGCAATGGTAAAATAATGCTAAAATCTATATGCTTGACCTTTATGCAATCCATCATTTGCCTCTGACGTGCTATGCAGCGCTTGTTTAACTCAATGCAAGAATGGTGGCCTAGTATTTATAGTGTTTAAATGTACAAATAGTCAATATATTTAATCATAAAGCTTCCTTTACCAGAAGCTGTTGTCTTTCCAATGCTATGCAAAGAGCAACTATCCAGACACCTTAATTTGTTTGTTTTGTGATGAGAGCTTTGCAGATGAGCTCCATTCAGTCTCCCCACCTGAATCCTTGCTGGATTGATGCATGCTGAAGATCATTTTCTGAGCTACTCGTCTGTGTAGTGGCTCACATCCAGCACATGCTTTGTTTCGGGTCTCAGAGAAAAAAAAAGAAAAAAAAAGATGGATCCAAATCCAGGAGTAGACAAATAGAAGCGTTCCCTACCTGGATGCCAGGATTCTTGCCTTGAATCAGATTAAACTACATTATCGAATGCGCAATGCAGACTGAAAATAAATCAAGCTTTATTGTGTGGAGGAGATAGATACATGTCCCGTGGGAGAACAGCCAGCTCCAAAAACATGCACAAGAATTTTAAATTAAAGGAGGTACACTAAAGTGTCGCAGCTTTCAATACCAAGAAATGAAGCATGTGTTGCTAAATGATGTTGTCCAGGTGTGTTGCGCTTGTAAACGTAGCTCTCAGGAAAAATCATCAGCTGAGCCAAAAATATATTTGTGATAGGGGTGGCAGACAAACACTTTTTATCTAGTTTTTAAGCCCCTTTCATAGCAGAAATCGTGCATTGAATTTCTTTGCCGCACTACTGCAGCAACAACAACGGTGGCTTACTCTGCAGATATATGATACAGGCCTGCATACAGAGCATAGATTCAATATAAATGTGTGATGGCAGGCCTGACAGTTGAAAAAACAATACACTCCTGACACTCCCTGAGCCTTTGTTTTATCGACCAGCCTCCCTCCGCAGTCATTGTGGAGTCTATAATAAAAATGCATCAGATGCATCTCCCTGTCCTCAGTAGAACGTCACTCAGGGGACGGCATGTAGACCTTTATGAGAGCTAATGACCCACGGCTTTTAGAGTCACACAGCCATCAGCATAATTAGGTTCAATGTCTGCGCAACCTTTCGTTTATGTGCCCTTGAAAGCAAAAATGGCAAGTGATATTGACAAATGAACGGCGGGATCCGACTCGGACTACAGGGTTGGTATATTTTCAGGTGATGTTGCCAAGAACAGTCCAGCTGACCCGTAAGAGGGATTTCAGTTCCCGTAGTCATTACAGTTTAATTTTGGCATCACTTAACACCCCCTTTTTGGCATATAAGGCTCATACGATTGCTTATAATACACTATAAAGTCGTCTTAAGCAGCTATTTTGGCAAAGTTATCCCTTTATAGTGTATATAAACAGTAACGAGTGACTGATAATCTTGTATAACGTAGCCATAATGGCATTTATATTCATGTTTATATAATAATTTAAAAAAATGCTATTTGACAGGTTTAACAATGTTTATAAATGTGTTTAAACTGCATGAAGATTTACTGAGCTTGAAAACTCATTTTTTATCTTGGAAGTAGTACAGACACACACAAATTCAACTCAGCTTACTAAATCTTTTCCAAAGCTTTTGTGCACACCTTGCAGAAGATCAGAAGATGTCAAAAAAGTAAATACATAAATTAAGTTTGAAAAAATAATAATAATCTTCAAATGAATTGAGTGATGACATGTTTTCACAATGTATATATCGTGACTGTTATCCCTCCACGTCCAATAAAGGCATATCTCCCCTCTGTGTAATCTAAATTTATGGGTAAAGTAATGAATTATGGATGGGATCCCCAGTGACTGGTTAAACCTCTCCCCAAACAAAGCACACATGCAACAACAATTATCGCCTCATACTAATCTAGGAGTTGCAAAGTGCTTGAAAATGCAACAATCTGTAAAGATTATTATTATTTGTTTTTCCTGCTTTGCCTTTTCATTTACGTTACATTAAAAACACATTGCGTAATTAAAAAAAGTTTTGGCTGTTTCCAAAAGTTTACAGTGAAGTTATTTATAGAATACAGTCCTACTTGTTATTTAATCCAATGCTTTAATTTTAATCACAATGTTTGTTCAGTTTAGTGAAACGCTGTACCTCTGGGATGAATTAAAACTCAATTAGTTTAACTTGCTTTATTACTTTATAACTTGATTTTTGTCAGGAGCAAATTCTTCTTGGTGAATTATCAGCTTGCTCCAACCTGTTTAAAAATACTGACCCTTGGTTAAGATGTAGATAAAATTATCAGGCCTCTTATTCACTTACTCAATAAGACTGTACAGATGCAAATTAGACCAAATGCAGCAAAAATAAAGAAATTTGTTCCAGCCCGTGTGATGCCAGATGTTAAAGTTGATATTCATGCCGAGATGTAGCAAAAAAAAAAAAGAACAACCCTCCACTGGTTTAGGATGTAGATATACACATACTGTTTAGAGAAAACCTACACTGATGTGCTGCAGTTTGACCTTATGTTTGCTAGAATCCCAGCTGACAGACAGCATTTTCTCTGTTTAAGAAAATTAGTCAAACTTTGTGCACATGAAACAAAATGGTTCAGTCTCAAACTTCCTTCTCTCAAACTTTCCATCAACAAGAGATGTACCGCAGATATGCAATGAAAAGCAATCATCCCAACAGCAATGGATGGAGTCTGTATGTGATTGCGTTGCTGAGTGCATGTACAGTAATTTCTGTTCTACTTCCAAACGTCTTCTCATTAGCTTTGAATTGTGAGGATAAATGTTTCCTCCACAGTTGAGCTTATGTTCTCTCTATTCAGCGCTGTCAAATTAACTCAGCGAGACTGTGGGAGGTGACATCATTTCGACAGTTTGCAGAGAATTCAAAGCCGGACTCAGACGCTGACAGAAAGTCATAGTAATGGAGCCAAAACTGAAAAGAACTCACTGCCCAGACAATAATGAGAATAATCCTTAGATGGGTTTGTTTCATACCATAAACACGTTGCTGGACAGGCCTGAAATTATGACTTTACGTTTTAGCAGCCTTGCTGTTCATTTTGCAATGGGCACGTCAGATCAGTTTTCTGCTAAGAATCATCATGGCAATCACACTTACATTCAGACACTGTGATATGCATTGTTAAGTAACACTGACGCCCCTTTCAGTAATTAGCCTGCCATGGGGGCTGACATAGATGGAGCTGAAATAATCAACACATTTGCTGGAAGCAGGTTGGAAACAAGGTTTGCTTTGCTCTTTACATACAGCTTAATGGTTGTCTGACTGATTGGTACACCTTTGACATTAGGGGTATTTACAGGAAAACTAATATAAAAAAAATAAACAGATTAATTTCTACCTGGCCTACTGTATTTCCCCATAAATGTGGCCACTGTGGCTTAACTTTGCCACTTCCTGTGTGGAGATTTAGGCACCTTTATTGAGTGCGTCCACTGGGATAACTGCATAGACTTGGTAGACTAATAATATCACAGTAACCTTTCGTGTTTTTCTTTCTTTTCCAAGGTCTAGCAGTTGGAAGTACATCGACAATCGCTAGCTCTTCTTTTAGCTCACTGCAAACAATGTTATTTCTTCCTTTAACCATCAAACATCATCCTGTTTAAAGATGCTAACGTACACATTAACCAAAAAGCTTGCACGACAGCAAAAACGCAATGCTGAAACTACTTATCGCCAAAATAAAAAAGAATTCATCTTGATCAGGCATGTGTTGGGTTGAACGCACCTCCACAAAATGTGCGCCCTTCCACTAGCAGGCTATAGCTAGCCTAGCCTTTGGTCGCGAAAAATGCCAAATAAAACACAACAAGCTCACTCCATTTGCTAAATGTCAAAATACCTCACAACTAACGTGATGTGGGAATCTTTGGCGAGCTGAACACAACACCTGACGTCTGTGTGACTCAAGGTAATCGGCTACACTGACACGTAACAAAAATCCCTGAGCTAAAGGTGTTAGCATTATGAGAAAACAAATCCCGAAGGAGCCTCCCAATAAAGTCATGAGAACGTCTGGTGGATCTGCTCTTTATTAGTTTCTAGGCTACTGTCACTCACGGAAAGCATGTAAGTATGTTTGTGTGGCGGAAAATGACTGAAGGACAGAAATCGGAGGCTGGCAGCGGTTTGTTTGGGGCTTACCTCGAGTCAGCATTAGCAGTCCGCTCGAGCAGAGGCCCCCGCGAGATGCTAGCGCCAATGATATTTGTTCAGGATGCTCCTCTTCAAGTTCTGCCCTTCTCTCTGGGTACATCGACGTTACACTAACCATCTAACTTTGAAGCACTAACTCTCTCGCACACACACCTCAGGGGCGATTTATGGTGGCGTTCGTTCGGGACAAGCGTGTCCATTTTTAATGCCATCCTCTCCAAATTTGAGTTGATTGCGTTACTGTGTAGTTATTTGCAACTATTGCAATGGAGTCTGCTCACCTTTCGTACCCCTGTCTAGCTAATTTTTGCATACCTGGTTATCCTTTCCCAGGATTACTTACATTTTGATGATTAATGACAAATGATATACTATGTGTTGAATAAATGGAATTACACTAATTAATGAATAAAAGTCAAGTGAGGTAAAGTAGCGTTGCCTCACTCGCTGATAATCAGGTGCAGTACAGCCGATGCTTTGGGGAGAAAGGCTGGTCTGTCATGCTGACTTTCTGTATGCACACCTATCATCTGCACATGACTCAATCAAAATGTGTGAATGTCTTGGAAGGAAGGAATCGAAACACGGTAACTAAATAATAAGAATGTGCAAATTAACTGATCAAAACATGGGAACAAATTATATGCGCATACAATAGCCACTTTTGCACAAAAATAATTAGTTACGGTTTGGGTTCAAGTCACCACGATGTTATGGTCATAGGAGATCTTCATTATCATTATTACAACAATAAATAGTCTTAGTCTGAAGTTACCTTCATGGCTGAAAAAAATAAGAAACAAGAAAAAAAACCCAGAAAACATTGAGTTGTGATGGAAACAGGTTAAAGTCTGGTGCCATTTTGGAGCACTTGCAAAAAATAGCTGATGCTCTCATTGTTTTTATAGATGTAATCCACATTAACAATCTTTAGCAAAAGACGAGAAAACAAACAGGAGTACGCTCGCTCTCAGTCCAACAGTAGTTCAACTGAAAATACCAATATATATGAACACTAACTACACCTGCGAAAGTAATGATGTGAGTCTAAAAATATGAACAATGTAATAATAACAGGGGACTGGGTTTATAAAAATAAAACTCTTAATAACTAGGAAAACAGATCCTGATCGAGGAAGCACAGGTCTGAAACCCTGCCGCCTCCAAATGTTTTGCAATCGAACAGCTGTGTCTGTTGTACAAGTTGTGGTGGAATTTATTCACTCATCAGCCCACACTTTTCCCCCAGATATCTCATTCCCAGGATGTCTCGCTGTAGCTGTGAGCAAGAATGATGCAAAGGTTATTGGACTTTCATCTTGCGTGACGTGACACGACTGCACCGAGCCATCTACCGAAGGTCAAGTGGTACCTTTCGTATATTACCATCAGTCATTAAGTGTGAGCTGCTCCAACTCATTCTCTTCCTCCATGCACGGGTTGAAAGAAGTTGGAAGTTTGGGAGAGGATGGCCAAATTTTTAAGCTCTGCAGACGTGACAAGCAATGCTGCTGGTGTCTCGGTAATCACGTTCCCCCCTCCAAATTTGTCATCTCAACCCTGCACTCTCTGTCTCTTCAAGCACAAATGAGTGCACATGCAGGAAGTGCTACGATCCGCTGCATCTTGGTGACAGCGCCAGTTCGCTTGAGCAAATCCAGATAAAATATCTGTGCTACATCATGATGCATGACTGTATTAAGGTAAGGAATGACAGAAGTAATAAATAAATAGGTCATATTGCTGGCATGTGTTGATCACAGTGAGGCCCAGATCTCTTTAATGAGCTGAGTTAATGCTTGCCACAGCCATTGTGGCTGTGATCACTGATCGAGGCTATTACTGTGTCTAATGAAGATGATTTGGATTTTTTTGTTTTTTACTGGATTCCACAATATTTAGTTCCAAGCTGTTATTCTTTCCATAGAAAATTAAAAAATGGTATTCATTGCGCAGTTTTATGTGCAATAATGCTATTCTATGTGGGATCTAAAGAGCTGCAGTCCTCCTGTGTGCGTGCTGAAGTGTCTGAAAGCTATTCCACTGTTGACTATCCCCCAGTGAGAGCTGGCAATACTGAAATGCAGAGAATTTGCAACAGTACCACATTAGATTGATGGTCCCTACTTTTTGGTGCATGTTTCATTTCCCTGTTGTTTGCCGGTAACAGCAAGGCTACATCTCGGTCTAATTTCCCTGCGTATGGGTGAAGTTTTGCAAGTCTAATGTCTGCCCTTGAATTGAATTACAAAAAGCGGCCTCAGCCATACGGTGTATTTGCATCTGGATCATTTAATATTTCACTGTCAAGGCTCGTTAATCTTGCTCTTGTTTCATATACAAATTGTGCATCAATAATGTGGAGAGACATGAGCAAGGAGATATAAATCACAGGGGTAATATTTTCGATTAATCACAGATCCAATTTTTTAATCAACACAAGAAAAAAAGAAAAATTAACAATCCCCCCCCCACCTCATCCCTGTTCCTGCTCATGCCCCTGTTGAAGATGAACCATGCGGTGAAGTTCTGTGGCAGGTTGGTTTAAATGGCAAGCGCTTTTAATTTGTTATTCTCTGCTTTAGATAATCACATACTGTGTGAAGATGACAGTAACATAAAAGCAGCCTTACATTTAGACCCTTTAGCCACCTCATTTAGCACACCCACAGCTCAATTAGCTCCGTCAGTATTATCTGCCATTCTGAATGTTTTCACAGCCTCGTTTTGATGCTTGGCTGAAAGACACATTTTCCCTGTAAATTAGCAGGCGACCAGTCTAATCATTCCTATATCTTGGGAGTGTGTTCACACTTTAGCGGGCAGTTAGCAGCGATCTGATGGCCTACGTTAAAGCCTATGGTGTGACTGCGCAACGCGAGTGTGGCGCGACACATGCGAGGCGCTAATTGTGGCGATGGATGCAGGGGGTTCTTTCATTGAGCGTGATCCTGTGGAAGAACTGTGTGTTTCAAGATTGCCCTCATCGCCACAATCAACACACTGATCTCCTTGGATCGCAAACTTCAACTCATCAGAGAGGTGCTGAGGACTATTTTTCTTTAGCTTTGGGCATGATTTTGATTGGACTTGAGTCACCAAATGAATCGCTTGGATCTGGGAATGCGGTGACATCAAGTACGACAGGGAAAGGAACACAAGTGGCCCAACGAGCACACAGGTAATTAATCATCAGATTGCTGTGAGGAGAAAGACCCAGGGTAAAACTGTTTGTCCAACATGTCCGCTGAATGCATCCATTGCAGGTTAAACTTTCCATTTTGATCCACCACACTTGCCGTTGTCCTGGTCATTGCCTATATTTCGGGTGCGCTCACTTTCACCTTTTACTCAAATGAACCCTCTGGTGCATCGCGGTCACCACAGTGGACAGCTACTAAAAAGGAACTTTCTCTTTAATGCATTGGTTTCGATGGTGGAACTGCATATCAGCCTCCAGAGTGGTCTCTGCTGTCATCGTCCACTGAGGTCAATTCAGTGGTCAGTCGGTGTAACTGTAAGCAAATTTCCTCTGAATCCAAGATGGACGATAAACAGCCACAGCTGCCAACCATTGCTGGCAAATCCTGTCAATCCTTCCATTCAAGAAGAACCCAAATATGATGATATACGGTAACATTTAGGGAAGCATGAAATTTTTATGTCCAGTATGTAGAAAAGTATGATTAACCATGTGTCCAACAAAGTGGACATCATGCATCACCCAGTATATTTTTTAAACACAAGTCATAAAATTGCTTCACTGTTTCTTGTGACTGTTTTGGTTATAAGTCAGTGTATAATTGTTATATTTATAAGCTTTTCATTTAAAGAGGACATTTTGTGCAGATTAGCTGTAGTTTGAGTTACTGATAATTATGTTATCATATTTTGTAGACTTCAAACGTAGCAAAGAATAAGGCAGCCTACAAAACAGTCCAGGAAATTCCATCCAGCGTGACAACAGTGATGATGAGTGGCTGCCAGAGAAGAACAGAGACAGAGGAGCTGAGGATGATGGAGATACAGACAGTCATGATGCAGAAACTGAGGATGATGAGGGGCAGGATGCAAAGGCTAAAGAATCAGTTCGTGTTTTGTTTCTGTCCTGCCACCTTATAGAACTGGAGATTCACAATAATGTTAATTTTTTTTTTTTTGTTCATTTTATGTTGAGTGCTCAGGCGCACATAGTCCACTGGATTGGACATGTTTTTAACTTTATGAAAAAATCTTTTCAGGGGAAAAAATTTAATATGTTTTTCATATCCTGAGAAGAATAAAAACACTTGAGAAAAAAATCTTGACCAAGGCTTTCATAATTTATGCATCAGAGGGTTAAAGGCAGGCTTGTGGCAGCTGTAGATTTAAAGAAACACCTCTGGAGCAGCTTTATTATATTATATTTTTGGTAAGTGCTGCGTATTAGTATGTATAGTAGATATTTGTTCACAACGCCAGCTATCCTACAGCATGTTACATATATAAAGCAAAAACATGATGAGGGTTTAATGAGGATGATGGATTGTAATGATGCAGTTTTACAGATGCAGAGGCTTTTGAACAGCATAAATTCACAGACCTAACAAGCGTGCTGATGCACAACGTCTCCACTAATATGTAAGAATTGATCCGCAGCAAAAAAAAAAAAAAAAAAATCCATGTTAGGTTACAAATCAGTTCAGACCAGTAGAGCAGTCAGTGGCAGACACCCTTGATACGGGTGTCGGAATTAGTATCAGGGTGGAGAAAGTCAGGTCAGTGTATCGCTAATTTGGGAAACAAGTGCAGCAGTGTGAGCAGCAGAGCACGCCTCTCTGCAGGTTCGAGCGCGTAAGCCCATGTCTCATGTCCGTGCATGTGGACTTTTCAAGAGAAGAAAAAAACTGGGTGGATATACAAATAGACCCAAAGTGAATGCCAATCTGTTTTTACTCTTTCATTTAGTAAATGGCAATAAATACCAATCAGAAACACACACGTGCATCATTAGTGTGTATGCGCCCAGGTAAGTCCTCCTCTAATCTCTCCATTTCTGTCATGGTCTACCCGTTTCTTTGTACCTGCAGTGGTGGATTTGTTTTAGTATTTATTTGTTATATGCTAATAATGTATTGTATTTTCCTCTGCATTATGATTATGCACACTGGAAACATTCCCAGGCTCATTAGCTGGTTGAGATAAATCTACCCGACCATGTTTTGGTATTAATGTGATTCTCAATTGCTTTATCTCACATCAAAGCTGAGGAATTGGCCTGATGATAAAAGGTTTTCTCCAAAGAAACTTATTCTATTGACTTTTAAAAAGATAAGTGTCTCTCTGGAAAATTAAACATGATTATTAAACATTAATGAGGCTATTGTTCAAGCCAGCAACAGCGATGAGGTTAAGGTTTGCGTTCATGAGCTGAATAAAACAAATATCTAAGTCTGCCCAACGGGTCATAGAAAGCTCATTATCAAACTGGCCTCTGTGTTGGGTTATGATAAACACAAAGTTGGGCCACATCAAGACTTTGTGATACTGACATATTGAGCTGCACCAAAATAAATGCAATAGGCTTTTCTTTTCTTAATCATTAGAAAAAGACAGACTTCGAGTTGTTTGCTACACATTCTAATATGTTTGCAGAAGATATACGGTACCCACACTTTCAGATACGCTCAGTCCTCCTCGTCAGAACAGAAGCCGCGCAGTTGTTGTCAGACTTAATGTCAACACTCAGATTCGCATACAAAAGAGTATTCTCAAAAATAAGGCAGTCTGGGTTTATCTCAGGCTACTGTTGCATAATGTTGTCAATCACTGAGGGTAGATTAAATGCTTAATCTGTTTGTTTACAAAAAAAAAAAAACAGAAAACGCAATTGACTTGAGATGAAATCATAACTGAATGAACTCTCTGGTGTTCTCTTCGATGGTAGTTTACTACTGTGTTCTTACCGGAGACTGGCATGTTATAAAGCGGCTTAGAAAATGCAGTTTACTAAATATTTTCTTCACAGAAAGCTTTAATTCCCGCATATAGCTGGTGCGATGGCCAGGCATTTATCCACTTGCGTGTCCTTGTTATTAAAGGCATATATATTATACACACACACACACATATATATATGTATATATATATATGTATATATATATATAGATATATTTTTTTTTTTTTTTTTGGGGGGGGGGGTTCATTTTTGCACTTAGTAATATACTATTTATTATCTCTTGGGCGAGTTGCCAGGCACCCAGCTTAAACGCAAAAGAAGTTACTGGCCAAGAAACTGTTCAGCACATAACAGGAAGAATACACATACTGCAGACACTTTAGAACAGTAAATACACTGTAGTTTTGTACGTTTAAAATAAAGCTCTTAATTATTTTGCGTATTTATTGTAGTATGTAATTACTTCTGGCTGACCTTCAGTATTGTGTAAATCATTTCAGTGAAAAGCATTGTACTGTAGGATGTATAAGAAAAACGATTCCCCATATTTGCTGGACAAAGAACATGCATATCCATAATTGCAGAAACACTTTTTTATTGCGCTGTTCTCTGCAGACCAAAAAGTTCCTTATTTCCATCTCGGGTTCAAAAGTTTCCAAATAGTGAATAAAAACTTATTTTCCTCTCATGTTACTTGCATCTGCCATCCGTCTGAAAAGGGAATCCCTAATTGGCATCAATTTAGCCAAAAAGACATAAATCACCTGTCACAAGTAAAGTACCAGAGGCCCCGCTGTGGTCCGGTCTGCTCCCCTATCACGTACACTGAGCCGTTCATTTCTGTGCCAGGGTTCAAATGACAGACACAAACACTTTGATTCGTTGGTTTGCTCCTCCACTCTTCAAATATAATCACATACTGTGCTGGATGAGGGAAAACAGAAGCATAACACAGCCTTATATTTAGACCTTTTAGCCACCTCATTTAGCACCATACAACACCCACAGCTTAATTAACTCTGTCAGCATCATCTTGATGTTTTCACCGCATCCTTGACAAAAAGATACATTTTCTCTGTAATTTAGTCGGTTACTTATCTCATTGCCACAGGCCTGGCTGTCGGTGTCTCCAGTCTACCACACTGCCTCACTTTCTATCTTGCCCGTCTGAAGGCCTTTACTGTCACGATGATCGCTGCCCTGCTGGGCAAGGGGACAAGAAGCGCTAATAAGTTGATCCGACTTTTTTTTTCGCGTTCTGACTTGTCCAAAGCAAATTTGACCAATGCCAGAGAATATTCGCTGCATGGCACTGCGGCTGTTGCCACAGCAGACCCATCACTGTGCTGCCATGACAGCTCAAAATGTTTGTTGTGAAAAAGGTTCTGCAGATGTGAATAACAATGCAAGGCTTTCGAGATTTATTCAGAAAAGCAGCATTACATGTAAATATGAAGACCGACAGACTGGGGCAGAAAGAAAACATAAACAGACAAAGCTAATCATCAAGCTAATAAAAATATTTACGTGTCTTCTGTCTGTAAAAATGAACATCTCAATAAGGCAAGCGTACACTAATAAATGCATGCAACACAACTTGATTCTGTCAATGCTAGTGGCCAAATAGACTTACACGTATAACTTACATTTTTGATTTTCACAACCGA
>JAOXYL010000100.1:12806906-12842905 GCA_028564955.1 Terapon puta | reverse complement strand
TATGTTGTGGTTCATGGATTATTCCTTACTTACACAACTTTAGACCACTTAGGAATAACTATATTACATTAGACAATCTTAGCTTGTGGCAATGCAAGCATATTAGGTGAATAAATTCCCCCAGTGGACTGGACATTATTATGTGCAGGCATGTGTTCAAGATATAGCTTGCTTCAGCAAATGCCTCATGCTCAG
Organism: Terapon puta; assembly: GCA_028564955.1. Lineage (NCBI taxonomy): Eukaryota > Metazoa > Chordata > Actinopteri > Centrarchiformes > Terapontidae > Terapon > Terapon puta. Next base: position 12,842,710 of record JAOXYL010000100.1, on the reverse strand, counting down.
TGACAAATTAAATTTAAATGACCAACAGGGATTACAGAATAGCATGAGCCAAGTTAAACAAAAGATTTTTTTCTTTCTGGCACTAATGAGAACAGAGCATGTGTCATGTTTTGATTAACATGTCATTTACATTCAGAAACGCAGATATTGTGGAAACACAACTCCAGCTGCAGTCACACAAAGAGGTTAAAACGAAGGTGTGTTGTGCATTTCGCCAGTCCCTCATTAAAAGTGAGTCAAACTTAAGTAGCCACCCGTACTCTGTTTGACAGCAGCCATTCCCTCCCATCATATTGCAGCCACCAGACCCTGATCTCCATTACTCATTATTTTGTCATTCAAGACCCTGAACTCCATTACTCATTATTTTGTCATTCATTGATGCTTCCATGGCCTGTTGTATTATTTTCACTGTATTGACTCAGTGTTTGCCAACACTGAAAATATGTGATGAAATGTAGGTGTGAATGCAGACATTCTCTCAGTCACTCTCTCCCGCTCTCATCTTGTGAGTGAATTGTGGCTGATTGCCATTGACTTTTTTTTTTTCCTTTTAAGGGTTATATTCTTAAAATAAAAGTGCTATTCATAAGTCACAGCTCAGTACATACATGAAATCACACATAATCTTCACTAAGCTTCAGCGTTTGTGCAAAAAGTGTGGCGGGCTCATGCATGAGGAGAGCGATAGAGCTAGCTGGGAGCTGCGTGCCTCGCCGTGTGCTGGAGAGACGGTTAATGTCTCCAGCATATTCGACACGTGACAGAAGACTTTATGGGAAAACTCACTACAGTGTGAGTGCATTGTAAGAGACGTGAATTTAAGCTTACTGCACATAATGCATCTTGCTACAAGGACACGGTTTGCATGAAATTTTGCTTGAAACACCTATTGTGGTTGGAATACTACTAACCACAATGAAGTCTTTAGCAAGTGTGGAGCTATTGTGTGGTACTGCTCTTCTTTTTCACACAACCTTTGCTTTTGCTTTCAGGGCCACATCTGACAAAAGGTCACACACGCAACTTGTTCACACAAGTAACTCAAGTAACTCTGGTGTTAAATGTGCATATAAAATTTTTAGATTGCGACTTTTTTTCCCCACCCCCACAACAATTTGGCACCATGTCATTCACCGTGAGGGTTATTAACAAAGAAACACAGCAAACAAAGCCACCCATAAACTGCATTGCTTGCAATGCAGATGTATGGTATTTTTTCTGCTGATATGAGCTATCTCAACCTGCAGGAAACTACTAACAACCACAACATTGTCACGCTGCCAAGCCCACCTCCAGGGTGGTATATGCAAACAAACACACGCATGTAAAAGCTGGCATCTAGGAGGGATCAAATCCATGATACCAGCTCCACTGAGAAAGCTGTCTGAATTTAAATAAAATGTTCAGATGAAACCTGAATCATGCAGACAAAAAACTAAAATGGCAGGGCAAGAGTAGCACTGTGATCAGGGCATAATGACAGAGCAGTCTTTACTGGCAGGTAGTATAGGAGTGTGGGTAGCCAGCAATGTGCAGCTGTTGGCACTGCTGAGCCATACGAGGGTTAAACAAAACCACCACTGAGCTCTCAATGAAGCCATGCCAACTACCACAGAAAATAAGCAATTTTCTGTCTGTCTGTCTCTTTCTCTCTCTCACTCACTCATACCCAATACACACACAAAATCACAAAACTGTAGGGGTTTTTTTTCTTAACAAAGGAGGGTTGAATGAAGCAGTCGTGAATCTATTCACTGCCGTCCGACAACATGAAAAGGATTGAGCTGGTTTGAAAAATTGGTCTTCCTTCTACCACTTTTCAGTTTTCTCGACTGTCCGGCAGCAGCACCCCTCTCATTAAAAGAAGCACAAAGCCTGCTTACAGTTAGAGATGAACCATGCACTTGACTCAGTCAATTAATAAAATATCACTGACATCAGTAAGGTGAACGGCTTGTCGTTTTCCTTTTTCAAAGCGTCCTGTGCGTGTGGACCATACAGCATTATCTGAACACAGTGTAGCACTCTGGTGTTGAATCCTGAAGCTTCCAATTTGCTCCTGTCAGTCAAGCCAACTTGATGTGTGCTTGGCTGTGGTTTTGAAGTGAAGCAAAAACAGTGTCACTGAGGACACAGGAACAAAGCAAACACAAACTGAGAAGGACCCAGACTATTTTTAGTGACCACTGTAGGACTGAAAGAGTGCGTTCCACTGGCAAAGCTGTGAACTGAGCTTGCTTGGCTTGTCATGTTGTCGTCAATCAAAATCTTATTTGCTGCAACTTACCAAAGTATAACCTCAGATATTACATGATTATTCTGATCTAACACTCGTCTGCCTTTTGACATTATTATTGTATCACAGTAGAGATAAATGAAAAAAAAGTAAATGCCACAGTAATGAAGAGATGATCAGGTTTGTCATCTGAACTCTTTTTAATTGCAACACTGGATTGCATTAACATACATCTGCATGTGGAAGCAGCCATAGACCTGCAGTCATTGGCTGCTGACAATTGTTTTGTTTGCCAGTTGAACAGTACACTGGACCATGTTTCACTTGTCCTTTATAGCTTTGTATTTCACAATCTGAAAGTTAAAACTTCCTGAATACATTTCTAATTAATCAGTCTGTACATTTTGGTTTACACAAAGAATGACTTAGACAAGTTGATTTAGTATATACTATGTTCAATTATCAGATGTATGTATTTCAGCAAAAAACATTAAAATTAAATTCAGGAGTGCCTCAAAATCTCCTATTTATGTGTCTCACCCTTAACTACCTTGCCAAAGCCTTATTAGAACCTGATGAGAAGATCAGTTTTGCCAAGATACAAGTTTGGCATTGCCAGCTCTCGAGGAGAAGATTTTTTGCAATAATTACTGGTGCCATAAAAATCTCCTGCTCTGTCCACGCTTTATTTGGACATCTAAATGGTATGAGACAGGATACATCCTTTTCAATCCAAGTTAACAGACTCTGTGTTCCCTGCTTTGATTGGTTCATGTGGAACACTTTTTTTCAGCGAACAGTGCTCACAGGGATATGTGCATTTATATCAAAAAAAGCACTGATCATTACCGACTTTCATCACATCAAAAAAACCCATCCACAAATGCTTGGGACGCAGGGATTGGCAATACCAGAAATAGGATTGAAATACCCAATTTTCTTTTGTGTATATTAGTAAATGTGAATTACTGCATGTAAAAAAACAATATATATCTTGCATATTGCATATGATTACATATACTGCTGAAGTGGCATGAATTGAAATCTAATAGCAAGACTAATCTTTTTTTTATTGTTTATCAAAATTGATGTTTTTATATGATTTATCATGTACTCTTCCATCATACAAACATATATGGCAGTATCTGGGCCAACAACAATGACAGATCAGTCATTTTGTAGTTATTGTTAATTGCAGTTTTGAATTGAAATGAATTTAAAAAAGTTGATGGCTCAATCTGCTCTCGGGATATACTCATTTTGCATCCAATGTAACGCTTTCTCACATTTTTCATCATGGTTGCCTTCCTCCTCGATTTCTTCCCTATCCAATTGGATATGGTAAAATCAAATGGCACATAGAGCGTATAGTCAAACAGCACTCTGCTAGCCATTCCATGGGAACTTTAATAAATGTTGGCGGGTCATGTTTAAAGAACAGAGAGTGGGAAAAAGAGTAAACATAGTTCACATCTTATTTGCTACCCTGAGAAAATTCAGATGCATGAAATTCATATGAAGAAAAGTTCTTGTGTAAAGGTCACAAGGAGTCCGAGTCAGAAGTAGTGACACTTAAGCACCTCTATCAGGGGGGTGTTGGGTTCTTGAGCATGGATGGCTTAATGTGGCACCGTCCGTTTTCAGAGTTTCTGTTCTGGAGCAAAGCTACAGTAACCTGCCACGGTTATCTTCACAAAGATCAGAAAGGCAGTGTATGTTAATCATGTGCCTCCTGGTCCTGACCAATTCAAAGATCATCAGTTTAGTGTCTGTATTTCAAAGACACACTCATCAGCTTCTGCTGCCTCCCAAAGTCTTTTCTAAGGGCACAGTTGTGTTAAAGATGAAACACACGGAAAGATTTTTTTTCCCCCAAGGCATTTCTGTGTGTGTTCTGTCCATTTATCTGCCTCCCTGCAGCCTGAGAAACAAACCCCTCTCATGACAGACATGATTATCCAAATGCAGCGCCATAAACCCTTAAATACTGAAGGCAGCCTGTCTGTCTGCAACCGTGCATGTGAATTATCACCTGTCATGGAGGTGACCCATTCTTTCAGAGCAGCACTGAAATGCAATTTGGAAACAGCATTCTTTGACAAATTAATCAACACTCTCCCTCGTGACAGAGACTTTACTGACTTTAGCTCATGCCTCAGGCTAATTTTACTGAATGTCAGTCCCTTTCTCATTAACTGATCTATTCCAGGTCACTTTCTAGTGCCTGTTTTCTCTTCTGGGTTGGTACTTGATTGCGTCGCAGTAGGTTCTAATCCAAAATGGCTATAAAATAGCAGAAGATGAAATAGAAACCATTGGAAAGAATTTTTGGGAAAATTGATTCACAGTGTTGCAAGTTGACAGCTGAATATTGATTTCATAGCCTGTGCTACAGCAGGGAATCAAGACATGATAATCCTGCGCTAAGCAAATGCAGCTGTGTTTGTATTGTGCCGCTGTCAACTCATCTCAATCAAAATAAATCTGTAAAATTTCCAGAAGAATCCGAGAGTGTTGCTTTCCGATTTGGTTTAACTATAAATGAATGGACGTGCTCGCTTTGAGCCAATGGTAATCATAGTAGACTAGCTGGATTCAGTCCCACAAAGAACACAACGAAGAATAGAGTGACCTAAATATGTCTTCAGATATAAAAGAAGAATTGGCCTTCAAGGTGATACAGTTTATTGGGCCAGAGGCTGGGCACTTCCACTCAAGCTCCCAGTGCACTGAGAGATTACTCTCTTAAAAATGTGACACAGTTTGTACACAAAGTCTACCTGAATGTTGTGTAGCATATGCACAAGTGAACCAAATTAACCCGAGACAGAAATGAGTTAAGTCAGAGCAAACACTGACAAGAATCTAACACATCGGTGGGATCAGGGGTGTGAGACCGGGGGCCTTCTGGGCTAAAGTAAATTAGCACTTGTTGGGGAATATATTCAGACAAAAACTACGAGAAACTTGGCATGAGATTTTCCCAATTAGTTTCTATTTAAGGTTACAATCATGGCTTTGTGGAATACAAAAAAGAGGTCAAAGTGGTTGAGAATTTGTCCCACTTGCCACTAGCCAGAACAGGAAGTGAGGACAGGAAGGACAGTGGTGACCCTGATTACTGGCTTCCCACTTTGATTAGCCTGTCTTTGTAAACTTACCACAAGTCTTAGGTCAAGTACCTATAAATAGATACGCATTCAAGGTTGCACATTTGCAGAGTCCAGATACAGTTAAGGTGACTTGAACAGTTCTTGTTCCTGTTTTTAATTTTACTGAAGTAGGCCAGGCATGAAAAAAATGAAAGGAGCATGTTAGATTATGATACGTTTATTTGAATGTCCATGGCATGTGGTAGCAGAAAAGATGATGTGAAAACCTCTTAGGACTTCAACCTGCAGATGTCTTAATCCCGATTACCACCACTGCTGCAAACGCAGTTCATACTAGGTTGCTGAATTCAAATAAGGCTCCAACAAGCACCTGGCAATTACATGTCTGACAATCTAGGGCATCTGACAGCCAGCACTTTTAAATAGCTCAAAAGATGCAAAATTGTCTTTGCCTCAATTGTATTGTGGGCATCAGAGAAAATTGCATGAATATATTTAGTATCAAAACAAGAGCAGTCTCAAAAATCAAGATTTCTGCATCAATACAATAAGAAGAAATTAACCATCAGGGATCTGACAGACATGAAATGTGTAAAGGGCTGAAAATGCTGCACACAGCAGTTTGTCCTGTGATTTAGTTGCTGTTTTGTAAAGTATTTGTATTTTGTTTACCATCCCTATCTGGCCCCTTAAAATCAGAGTGCACTCACTTCAATGAATGAGCACTCATATCAGCACGAGTAACATGTCTCTCATCTTAGCTATGAAAAACACCATGTCTTTAGTTGAACGTAAGAAAAGGCGCTTACTAACAACAAATGTGTTTCAACAATGTTTACCTAATGAATGTGTTCATTTAGACAGAAGAATTTTTTAATTTGATATGTCTTCAATATCATACTGAACATCCTTCTGGGAAAAACACCTTTCTATCTACACTGTCTAGCAGTGAATGATTATGTTCTTTACTTTGAGGAAAGCTTATGCTTCAGTGGTGATGGGCACTGGGAAGAAAAACACAGACTGGATCAATAGAAATGGGTTTATGTTAGAAGCCAGCCACCGTATGTATGATATACTCTGAGATGCACTTTACTTGGGCAGCTCATCTACCAGGGTCACTCCCTGCACACACATATGCCTACATCAACGCTTAGAAAATGTCCGTCGTGGAAACCTAAAATTAAATGCAGTGGGGTGCAATGCTGATCATGATCATGACTGTTTTAAATCTGGACCCCCTTCATTGCATTCCATAAAAGTAACGTTTTGGGGATATCAGCAACATAAATATGGCCATTACAACAATAAAAAAACCCCCATCTTGTTTCACTGTCACTCTACAGTATATCAAACTAACATTGTCTACACTAATTGATGTGTTTTGACTGATGCAAATGAATAGATTCTTTTCAAAATAATGAGTGAATAATTAGTCATAATTAAGTGTGCTAACTGGCACTGATTTATTAACTGATTTTTCCATACCGGCTTCGTCAGTGTTCACTGCATGCCAGGCTTTGTTTTAATGAGGCTGTCTGTCCCAATCAGTGTCAAGTCATTGCTGCAGAGAAAAAAGTCAATTATGAAACTTTCACTGTGCCATGCTCTATTGACGCTATTTCTATCTCACACAATTCTGCTTTTGAGTGTCATAACAAAGCAGTAATACAGAGGGGACACTATTTTCAGTGATAACAGGTTCAAGGGTGATGCAGGAATCATTTACTGGCAGTGGTACTTTACCTAAGTGCTCTTCATTACAGGTAAGAATGAAGTGGTAAAGTGGTAAACTTAAAAGGACCATGAACTTTAACATTAAGTTATATGTGAATATTTGGCAGGACAGATTTTTTTTTAAAGAAACACAATGTTAGATCTCTGATATCCCTACACAACTCTATTACAGTGCATTTACAGCGTTATCAGAGTCAAGTGATAATTTTGGTGCTGAGACAACAACGCGCACTGCAATAGATATCCTGCAGAAATTTGGGGGTATCTACTCATTTAAGAGGGACAAGTAGTAAGAGAGGTGTCAAGCCAAGCAAGTAAGAGCATTAATTGTACAAAGGCACATTTCCACATGATGACAGAGATGTCACCTTAGGACTGTGAGTAACGCAGGGGGCATATGAAGTGGTAAGTCAGAAAGAGACTCATGCATTTACTGTTCAGTGAATGTAAAGCTTGTGCATGGAGAAACAGCCAGAAAAACTAAAAACGCACATAACAAGGTGATAGTTGTCAAAAAGATCTGTTAGATCTGGTATATTAGACAATCAGCGGGGGCTGAGCTCATAGAAGTGGCTGGATGTAGCTACTGAATGTATGGTGTTCCTTATTTTCTGTAAAACAGCCCCACCATTCATTTTGACAAGGTTTTTAAAGACAAAAATGCTTAGTCTTTTGCTACAACATCAGAAGAGCCTTTTTTGCATCACTGCAGTGAGTCTGAACACAAAAAAAAAACTCCAGTGACAAAGAAAATGGGGACCGTGATATTGAAGTTTGTAGTGGCGTTTGTTCAAGAACAATAATGCTCACTGTAGTCATAGGTGTGACTGGACAGATTTATTATTTTTTTGTGGTGTCTTTTGTTCTATATCCATAAATAACTGAGACCACCTTGCGTTTGAAGTCAGATACATGCAAAACATGTTAATAAGCTGTGAGCCATACAGTTGTACTTCCGGATGTGGTCTCCCTCAGTAGCTAATTAAAAAGACATCTTTTTGATCTCATAATAGCCCTGCTGCCAGGGTAAACAAAGCAAGTGACAATGACACAATAATGGATTTTTGCATTTCAAGAGAGGATACAACTTTAATGCAGGCCTATTTTTGACTGCACAACATCTTTAGGTATGATATTTACTAAAACATCCCATCCGATACTCTATGACCTCTATTGTTTTGCATAAAAAAACATTGTTTCGTTCTTGCAGAGTGCAGAGATGAGAAAGAAAACCGTTTTGAAAAATTAATTCTACACTATGACTACTGCTCTGTCTGCTCATTCTCTTCAGAGTGTGGTTGAATAAGTATTCAGATAACGTACAAAATAAAGTACTTAGGCTACACTATAGAAATTCTGTGCCTAAAGTCCAGCATTCAAAACTTTACTTCAGTAAAAGTAAGCATTATCAGCAATAATATTTAGACTATTTAGACAACCTATTGCTAATTGTAGCATGTAGCAAAATCATGTTGCATGCACTGGTTGAAGCGATGTAGGGATATGTAATGTGTGTACACCCTGAAGTTGGCATGTTTTGGAGTAAACATTACAATAATTCTCTCCTTCTTGCAGTTGGCTAGAAGTGTAAATCTACATGAAATGGAAAAGTATCAAACCTCAGATTTGTGTAGTACAGTACAGTGCAGTTCTTGAGTAATCCACCATCACAGCAGTCAAACTCCCTGCTGTCTTTCTCGATCAACAGATGAAAACTCTGTGGCAATATGACATAAAATGGCCATTGAGGAAAACTGAAATGAAGATCAGACATTTTGACATTTTTGAAAGAAAAAAAACCCCAGCAGGAATTAAATAAACATAACTTGCAATTAACTCTGTTATTTTGGAAACAGGATAAATTGACATTTCATAATTTCAAGCTGAGTGATATGAAAAAAGTCCTCCTAATTTTTTATGCTTATATTAAATACTTTGTCTGTTGTTGTCTGTTTTTATTCAAACTATAAATATCTGTGTAATATCATCTTACTGGTCCATTGGCTCCGTGTATTAACGGTCCCATTTAGCACAATCCGAGTCAAAAAGTCGTGTGTGGGCCTAAAATTAATTTCAGAATGACGTTCATTTAGTACTATTTCCAGACAGGAGACATGAAACAGAGGTGAGCCTGAGCAAGGAAAAGTGTAAAAGGTATTTTTGATAATAAAGCCCCATGCGGTGCATACAGTCAGATTTAAAGCCCAACTAAATTTCATGGTATAACCTCTCCACTCTCTCGTTTTTGCTGCCATGGACACGACCGCTGGGGCACAGTGACGTTTGCGGAAGTTCCACTTTGTCTAACCGTTAGTCAGGCGTTAGCGTTGCGCAGCTTTCTGATTCTGTCGTGAGTGAGCGTCAGGTAACCATGGAGACACATCCGGCGTTAACTACACTGGTGTACACCTGCGGCATAAGCTTTCATTAGTCAGATAAAGAATCGATATTATATATAGACAGAAATCGAGAAAAACACACGTCAAATATATATTTTTGGTCCACCGTTGACGTGACGTCACCTGACATGTTCAGGAATAATTATCAGGTAACTAGCTTTTAGCCACACCATTAACTGACTCGCTTTATTCTCTTTGTAAATAGCCATTTAACATAGTAAAAACTCGAGCTGTATTTTTTTCTCGCAGGGTGGAGCTGTGGTTGAGATTTTCAGCGGGCAGGGGAAAGATCCTGTAGCGAAATGGAAACTCTGTGGAGGACCGTCAGCCATCCATAAGGTGGGAGTTTTAAGAGTTTACCTCAGCCTCTTCTTATGGCGATTGTAACGCCATCAAGTTTAACTGGTCTGCAGCTCCTCCAAGCCAAGCTAGCACACAGAGCCAGGCCAGACAACAACAAATGGGGTCACATTTTACAGAATCTGAATGACAAGCACACAGCTGAGGTCAGTCCTCATAAATGAAACTGTAAATTAAAAATTTAACTTTAGTGTGTGAGCTTCTGATAAAGGTACATTGTCGCTGGTCTACATTGTTTTACGTCATGCAGGTTGTATGAGTGATGTCACGATTAGGGAAAAGACTAACTCATGTTAATAAGAGCAAAATCACAACTCTAATCTTTATGCCATCATTTTCAGATAACCAGGACCGCCTACTGTACATTTTTGCAGACTGTACATTTTTGCAGATAGTGGGTTTTTATGTCACAGTAGACCTGGCAAATATACTTTCCATTTCAAACCCAGTAGATGCTCACAGACGAGGCGGTACATAGTGCAGGTTATACAAACAAGTACCTATTCTGTATTATTTGTTCCCTCAGGAATATGATAAAGAAGTCAAAGGATTTGTTTATTGTCTGGAGGGTAGCAGCCAGACAGTGAAAATGCAAATGCCGGAGAATGGGAGGATGTCTCGTAAGTCGCTACCGCACTGTAATGCACCCATTTCTATATTATATTTTGCAACGCTTCCATGTTAACAGTAATTCACATTTAGCCTATTTTTTTTTTGTAGTCGGGCTTCTCCAAAGATTCTTGGTCCTTCAAGTGAATATTCCTCAATGCAAAGATTTTTCCATTGAACTTGTGTAAGTACTGCAGTTATTCGGGCTGTTTTAAGCTCACCTTGAAAAACATTTGTGGTAGTGTGGGCTGTTGCAGATCTCAGTAAATCTGGGATTGTTTAAGGGACTTTTCTAACCACTATTATGATGCAATATGCTCATTACAGCGATGTTTAATAGCATACACAATACACAACATAATGATTGAATCATAGCAAATTTCTCTCTCTCTATCTCTCTCTCTCTATATATATATGTATATATATATATATATATGTATATGTGTATATGTTTACACCTGCACTACATTATTTTAAGAGTGGGAAGACATTGTTACCATTCTTTTGTTAGACTGTGCCATAACAGCTTATCTCACAGCGTTAGATTAAAGTGAAAACACCTTTAAGAGCTTTCCTTAGAGACTAATGAAGCTTGTGGCGTTTTCCTGGCCAGGACTTCTTAGTGACACCATTGATGCTGGTGATAATTTATGTACTGTTCTGTTGTCTGTTATTCACAGAATAACTGATTCAGAGCACCTGAAAAGAAGACTTCACTTATCAACAGTGCATAAAGAATTGTCTGCCACACTTTTGCATGCAAAGATACCTTTTGTAGGATTGAAACGCAATATTGTGAGTATCCAACTCATCAGTGATTTATCCATTATTGTAGTATTTACCCTAAGCTATGTGTTTTTTCATCTTATTCAGCTCTATCAGTACAGGATCTTTATAATTAGAAAATCATATTGTTTCTATTGTCTCAGTGGTCTACTTTGTGCATCGACCTTGTATCATTCACCGGTGAATTGTTCAAAGGATTTTTAACACTGGATGGCATCACTCTGTTTGCTACCTGTAAAGTCCGCAGAATCTTCACCATGAAAACGGAGCCTACGGGAATGTCAGAAGATGGTAATGAAGTTCGTCATGCCTAAATGATTCATGGCAAAAGTTTTATCACCTTCCTTTTTCTTTAAGTCCCCTCCATGAGGGTCCTTAAAGAAAAATGATCAATGACCTGCCGTTTAAGCAAGTTGGTGGACTTTTCAATTTTAGTTTGTTGTGAGCCTTGTGAGTTTATATGAAATGTGTGTTTTTTTGTGTGCGTGGAGGAAAGAGAGACGAACAGTTGGCTGTTTTCTGTGGTAGTTGGCTGAGAGCTCAGTGGTGGTTTTTGTTTAACTCAGCAGTGCCAGCAGCTGCACTTAGTGCCGGCTACTCAGTGCACACCTACTCTACTTGCCAGTAAAGACAGCTTGTCATTTTGTATTTTTCTGTTGATCAAAGTCTTAACTTTGCTGTGTGATGGTTTGTTATGAAAATCAATCTTGATTTACTCCATGAGCATGCTAAATCTTATTTTATTCTCGTTTGGATCTAGATGTGGTTCTCAGTGGAGTTGCTCTCATGGACCTGATCCCTCGCAGTTGCCGATTTCCACCAGATGTCCATCATGTCACTCAGATGCTGAACATGGAGAATTTGCAGAAGGCAGATCTAAGGGCTGGAGTGATGAGCTCTGACTTTGGTAGGTAAGAGCAAATCACAGTATTGTGAATAGGTTAGTACACAGTAGTGAAGAATAACTATGTACTTGTGCCTAAATAGAATTCTTAGGTTCTTCGTGAGTATTTAATTTTATGCTACTTTATACTCTTGGTAGATATTGTTGGTAAATATTGTAAGTTACAGTTGCTAGTTCTTTTGATGATTGAGATTATTCACAGAAAATATATGTTGTATTATTATAGATTATGTTACCCAGAAGTATATGAAGCAGCAATTATCACCAGCTGCAACAATAAAGTGATGCTTACACATTAATGTACCCATGGTTGTAATCTAGCAATAAATAATATGATTCTGTAATTAGCTATTCTGCATAATGAGTAATCATTCTGAGCATATTAGTATATATTGATGCATTTTAAACATTTAAAAAGCTGAATGCGATCATTTTATTTGTTGTTTAACATCAGTGTTACCACACTGTTCCGTTTCTGTTTTACTGAATTGAAATGTCTTCTCAGCACACAATAAATAACAATGAAAAGTGAAATGGATTTCACCACAAAAGTGGAGTACTGTTGACATACTTATGTGTATTCTTATGTGTTTGAGATGTGGGAAATTTTGGGAAATGTTATTGCAGCAACATACAGTGATATTTTAGACAAAATATTGGGGAGGGCCTGTGTTGAAGAACTTAACTCTCCCACACAAACTTCATCCAACACCTCTGGGATAAACTGAAACACTGAATGCAATTATTAGTGCCCTACGTCGTCTAATGCTCTCGTGGGTGAATGGGAGCAAATCCCTGCTGCCAGGTTCCAAATCTTGCTGAAAGCCCTGCCCCGAAGAGAGGAGTTTATGAAAGCAGGATCTTAATACCCACAGTCTGGGAATGAGATGTTCAACAATCAGCTGTGACTGTAGTGATTGAGTATCCACATACCTTGTTCAGGAGTCTACATACTTTTGTCAATTTATTCTATGCCCCCTTTAATGCATCATAGCAGGTTTCGATAGAATTTGTTTGTCATACTCAAAGTGTGAGTTTATACATCTATGACACAAGATATCAGCCATAATGTACCAATGAGATAGTTGATATACACAGAGAGGCGTCATGGCTCAGAAATGGTTGCAAATGCATAAATTGTTTTCTCCAAAGACACTGTGATGATAATCGATTTGTTTTCCTCGTATGAAATTCCTGTGGTCCTCATTTTTATGTTCATTTGCACCTCACCTGTTCTCAGAGAGCTGCAATTATCTCCTCATATAAAAAGACATGCACCAGTAATCCAGTTCCGCCGCCTCTGTGGCCTCTTTTATCAGCGCTTATTTATTTGTTCTGACAGCTGTCTAAGTCATGTTGAGTCAACCGGCAATGCCCATAGAAGAGAGCAGTAACCACACACAAGAAATAGCTTTTCATAATTAGCATCTGCATTATTAGCATAACATTCCTAATCATAATTAAAACGATTGCTATTAAAGTAGGCGTACAATTTAACTGCTTGGTGAATATTTTTGCTTCAGTACTCGATCTGTCACAAACAGTTAAAAGTAAACTGCAGCGGCTTTTGTCAACAAACAATTATCCCACAGACCAGAGGCATCTTTTTCTCAAGGTCCATGAATTTTTACAGATGAAAATATTTTTTAGTCTATCAACTATCTTATATCTCATTTTATTCTTTTTTGTTACCATATACTTTCATGTGGATCATAAGTACACAGAAATTTAGTCACCCCTAAACCTGGGTCGTTTTCTAAGTATTGAATCTGCTGCATCAAAGGGATATGTCTTCCTTTCCCACACTCTCAGTACATCCAGCTCAGCGCTCTCTGTATTATCGTGACTATCCTGTGTGTTTTGTGGAATGGAAGTGGCTGCTCTCTGCACAGATGAAAATCAGACATAAAGTGTGTTTCGCTGTTAGCGTCAGCGGAGGTGGCCCTAATGAGTCCTGGCACAAATGCAGCAGGGTCAGGTCTTGGCCCAACGTTTCCCACACAGTCCATTATTTTTACACGATGATATGGAACAGATTGATAGATTAAAGAAAGGCATCGACTCAATCAGCTAGGCAGAAGAATCTAATTCATATTCAACCACCATGGGCTCGAATTCAAAGTACCGGTAGTACTGTCTGCTGCAGTATATAGAAGCATTTGTAAAATGTCTGAACTGAATCGAAAAAACAAAGCTCATCTATTAAGTAGCTGGACTTTACATAAACACAGGTTACAGCTGTTTATAGTAGTTATGTTTGGAGTATAGAATAACACATCTCCGACACTCACTCAGTGTATAAAAGAGGCATGGTTTTGAAGTTTTCTATTCATAGTGAAGGGACTGTAAAAGTGCTTTGTGGCTAGTGTGAGGGCGGCTTTCTCACTGATGTTGAAAATGCTGGTCTCAGCCTTTCACACCAAATTGGCTCCAAGCCTGCATTTTTTATCTATGTGAACTATGTGACTTTTGTAAAATCTAAAGCATAGCCTTTGGAAGTTGCTGTGGCTACTTCATCATTAACTTGACTCACTGTAGATTAAGGAAATTGCTTCGAATTTGCTGCCCTACTTGCCAGGAAGTTGAGGTCCAAGAATTTAGTAATGTTGTACCATTAAAGTCAAGTATAGTGTTTTGTCTTTTCATTGTAAAAGAAATGGTCAGTGTCTAATTGGAATTTTTTGCAGTTCCTGATCAGACAACCACTGCCAGATTAGCCAGCTATCGAAGAGCCAGGCAACATGTTGTTTCGCAAACCGACTTGAGCTCCAGGGCCTCAGGGCCACTGCCTCAAACTGGAGGAAAAGGCATCACGCCCTTAGACGGAATGGATAGAAGTGGACTTTTTATCTCAAATACTGTAAGTACATCCCTATCATGTTTCTATAAAATAGAAAGTAGAACATAGAAAATGTTGCCTTTGAACATGTTTTTGTCTGTTTTTCAGGGATCCCTGTCCAGTAGAATGAACCAAAAAGTTACCACAGAAAGTCAGGTCACTGCCACCGTGATTGAGAATTTATCACACGGAGAGCCTTCTCACATTCTTCTTGACGGTAAATTTGAATAGTGTTGCTTTCTCCGATCTGCATGTTTTTGACATCTAAACATGCCAAGGCCAGATATTATATCATTAAATTTTTTTTATCACTGTATTCTTCATTTGTTTCTTTCTTTCTATAGTGACTGACTTACATGATGAGCTTGAGTTTATTTACCATTTTCCACAACAAATCTGGCTAAGTGGACGTTTTTTTTCTTTTACAAGGTGCGAACATTTCTGAGTCCAAATAGTGTGAGTCCAGTGTTTTCCAAGCTGACCATCTTCTGGTCATCTGGTCGAATATGAAAACAGCTATTATGAGGAGAAGTAAATGCATAAATAAGGTTTTGTAATTCTAGTCTAAGTTGTAATATGGATCCAGATGAACGATAACAAAAACTAAGGGGTAGCACAGTTATCATTAAAAGACATTTTACTTGGTCTTTGTTCAAAAGCAGGGTCAATACCAGGTATGCAGTTAGCCCAGGGAAACAGAGCCAAGGAGACAGCTGGCAGGGAGGAATATATAAGGCACATAAGACAATGTGGTAATGAAATGAGTTGGTGGTATTGGTTGGTATATATATTAAGTGACTGATAGGTGGGAATAAGGAGCTCAAAATGTGAAAATGAACTAAAAAGCTGAACCCAGGACAGAAATATACCTGACAAGTTTTGGGGAAATTTCCAGGGAGCTACAGTTAAATCTGGTAGCTAGAAGATGTTATGTGGAAAGAGCAGAGGCTTCTATCTATGCTCATTTATTATATGCACAAGCGTGAGTTTGTTATTCACTAAACTTGAAAATAGAAAATGTACTGTCTTTCACCATGCCACACCATTAACCATGATATGATAATAATGGAGATAGAAATGTATTGATTTTGATTCAATTAAAAAATATTAATTTACCAATGGAAAGAAACGTAGTGATACTGACTCCGACTTCATATAGAGAATGAGGAGTGAGTAGACCTCCTGGTGAGTCAAGTGGCTTCTACTTAGTACCTTTAAGTATGTGAATATAATTAGATATGAATATAATGTGCACCAATGTAGATCAGGCACATGCCTGTGTGACTTAAGGTGTACTGCCTGCTGCAAGATCGCACACTACATTCCTCTCAGTACAGCTGCTCTTGGCTTTGAGGGCACACATGACTATTGCTCCAGGTGCTGTGCATTGGTAAAAGCATTAATATGAAGCAACAAAACAAGAGTCCATTTCTTACAGAGATGTTCTCCCAAGCACCTAATAACAGCTTTCACATTTGCTAATACACTATCCTTTGAGCATGGCTGAATGCAAAAATGGATGATTAAAATGCCTTAATTCAGCAGAACATAATGTGCTGGATGTATTCTCTCTGCACTGAATGAATGTAAGAAGCTCAGTTACTGAAATGCCTTCATTAATAGGGATTTTCACAGTGCATAATCAGTCCACAGACATGCTTCTGGCAAGCTTTAGTAACATTGTTGTTGACATTGTTATTCTTGTGTTATAAAGCTTTTCTAATGTTGAGAGTCCTGAATGTAGGTACGCCTGGCAGTTTATACCCCCATCCCCCCAAAGACAGAGTGTCTGATAAGCATAGATCTAAAAAGCCATGGGTCCACAGTGTTGGAAAAGAGAGGTTAGCATCATCAGGTAAGAATTGCATATTTGACCACATGTGTATGGGAATATAGTATGGCTTGGTAACTGCACCACGATTTGATATGTGTTTAATTCTGGCTAACAGCTCCCCAAAATGATGTGCCTGGTGATCGCAGAAAGAGAAGCACGGCCAGGGAGAAGTGCACTCCTCCATCCAGTAGGCAAGAGAGCAGACAACAACCTCTGACCCTGACAGAGAAGACAAAGCACCTAACAGCGGGTGAGTCTCACATCTGCTGCGAATAGGCAGGGAGCAGGACAGCAGGACGCAGCAGAAGGAAGACATGTGCACTTTTTCTGAGTGGTGGTTAGTGTAAGTGTAAAAAGACAGCAAGGGATGGAACAAAAGAGAATAATATGCATGTTGAGTGATATTGGTGTCTAATTTGCATGTTCAGATTTTACCTAGTAGCTCCTTTATACTTGAAAAAAATCCCTTCTCTTAATTTATAAATTAGATCCCTTAAAAATATTGCATGAATTTTAATGAGCCTCATTCTATGCTGCATGCACCAACGCTTTTGTTCCCCTTCTTTAATTTTGTATAACCCACGTCAAGGCCATTTGCAGGATTTTTGTAGTACCCCCTCTCCAACCCACGAAATCTCCCCGCAGCACCACCACACACACACATGCACACACACCTCCACTAGCATTGTCCTCACGAAATGACTGCACATGCTCTGAAAGCTCATTTATGGAGGTTTCTCCACAGCAATAAGCTCCTTTGCTGCACCCTGCCCACAGACGGAAAGTAGTTAGTTCATTAATGGTAATGTGGCACATTAAATAAAAGTCAGAGGGACATCTCCTGGGCCCAGGGTTTGCCACACAGTGGGCAATTAGAGAAAGTGATTATACTGTCGAGAGGTTCAAATGTGCTCACTCATTCACATAGACGTGCCTCTTTCTCTGATCTCAAGCCTACCGTGGAGTTTAAGGATTCAGTGCTTCATGTATGCACACATGAATGGATGCAACTTTCACTAAAGGTTGAGAAAGATTTTACTCCCTTGGATATATATTAAGGAACATGGCATCAGATACTGTAACACTGCTGTAAGATTTCCTCTCTCTTCTTGAACAAAAGCAGCAAATCAAAAGACTAAAGCAGAATGGAGGCAGTACTTACTTGGAAAATAGGTGTCTAAGCCAGTTTAAATATGCTTTGACAGAGCTGTCATTTCATGAGTGACAATTTTGCAATAAACCGGTGTTCCTACCACTGATTATGTTGTTTATATTGTTACATTCTCATTAAGGTATTAGCATAGCAGAGCCATTAACAAAACCTACAAAAATGTCAGTGCAGGAGAAATTAATGTTCTCTTTTGGCAAGCACTTGAATTCATTACAATTTTGCATATTGTTGTTAGGATTTTTTTATGTGCGTATAATCAAATGAACTTAGAATTACATTAGCCACATGATGAAAAAATTAAAAAAGGATTTATTACTCACTGTAATTAGATTCAGATTATCATTCTATTCTCAGTCTTTATGGTTAAGTCCTCCACATGTATTCTTATTCATCTGATGTACAGTATGCACTCAAAGCTCTAATTTCTTAATTTCATCACATGCATGTGCAACACGGTATGTTTAAGAAAGAATTTAAAGCTGTTTATATTTTTGTTGAGTTCTATATTGTTTTGTTTTAGATGAGAGCAGCTGCAGCCCTGCCAAGGAAAGTTCAGGAGCTGCTCCCACACCAGCAGAGACCCTCTCCAGCTCGATCCGACCACGCCTGTCTTGTGACCTGCAGGTCTGGAGCAGCTGGGAGAGTAATCAGGGGTTCAAGCCCCAGCTCGCTCTGCCAGAGAAGGTGTTCACTTTCTCATCCCACCCACACTCACCCAAACGAGGGCATGGCCAAGGTGACCAGGAGAAGATGGAGGTGGAAGATGGTCAGGCTCAGAGCAAAAGTATGAGGCGGCATGAGGCCCAGCTGGAAGATGACTTTATCGGCAGTGAAAGCGACGAGGTATGTGTGCTCTCTGGCACAGACATGTGCACGTTATACTTTAAATGCACATGTATTTTACGTGCATTTTACCTTATGTCGTTCTGACAGAAGATATATTGCTCTAACACTAATGACCATCTGCCTTAAATAAGCAAACTTGTGTTACACTGCATGCAATACAACACCAGATTGCAAAAAGTATGATTTATCTATTTTATATTGATAATGTGGTAATGTATTCTGATGTATTAACTTAATTACAATTCACCAGCAAAGATTCTGTGTATCATAACATCTACCAGTATTCCCACAGTTTGAATTGATTCAGTTTAATCAGGTTCACTTTTAAATTGTGCCAGTCTGAAAATACACAGTATATTTTGTATTTTGAATCATAATACTTTATATTTCACATTCCACAGTATGCAGTATACTGTAAAGGTCAATCATCAATCATCAAATCATTATCATCATTATCATCCAATAATTTATTAATTTATTAATTTATTAAATAAAGAACAGTAGTTTTCTTTATGCTGAGCCAGGAAATTAAGCAGTTGAACTATAATTGAGTATAATTGTGACAATCTACTTATTTGAAACTTTGAAATAAGTCTGATAATTTAAACTTAGAAACGTATTTTTTGCACAGCTGATTAGGGATTTTTGGGGAGGCATTAAAGTAATGTATTTCATGTTCTGTTCATGTTATGCAGAGCAAGAGTCAAATTTGATGTTTGATGGTGAATCTCCAACTTATTGTTGAAAACCTGGGACTACATTTGATACATATGATAGATAGATAAGGACATAGATGTGTGACTACGTCAGCATATTTCTATATCGCTTATAATGGAATCAAGCAGGAGGAGGAATATTACATAAACATTAACAGAAAATATCAGGGTTTCTCTCAAGACTTTTTTCAATTTTCATTGCCATTATGTGCATGTGCAAGTGCGTTTGTGTGTAATTCAAACCAGGGTGATTCGGCAAGAAAAACCAGAGAGGCTGTGTTTGAAAAAATGTGATTCTTTTCATGGTGACCTTTGTAAACTGCAGATATGGCCTTTGTCTTCTACAAAGCCCTATCCAGAGTTGACATTTTTCCTTTAAATTTTGCATTATTTTGGGGTTTGGAGATATTCACCTGTGTTGAGTCTGCACAACCTTTTCAGTTTCCTTGGCTGCCATTTTACATTTCATACAAGCCAAAAATAGCTTATTAGTAGCTTATTATCAGCAATGCCTCCTGGTGCTACTTACCAAGACAAAACAAAACAAAGCAAAGAAAGAAAACCAGAGAACAATACAAGTATCTGTTTTTGGCAAGGTGGAAAGAAACTGCATGGCACAAACACACACACACACACAAATTGTGAGAGAGATGCTCACTTTTCAAAGGCTGATTTCAGACACTACCCTAAAAATGAGCATATCAAAACACTTTTAAAGGTAACAAACACCCACCTACCATGGAAAGTATTGCCAGGGCTTTGGCAAGTTATGTGTTATGTGCAGTGCATTTTCTTTCTTTCTTCCTGTTTGGGGAAAAGACCTCTTTTAGCCTTCTGTCTGAACCAGGATAATGCATCTGAACACTGAACTGTCAAAGTGAAAAACTACTCTAGGTCTACTCCAGACAACCATTGTCATGTCTGGTACTGGTTCTGTTGTTGAACACTTCTTGCTCTGTTGCCATTAATATGATTATCCTATAGTTTTGTAGCTTATAATTAGCTTTTTTTTTTCTCTTCCCCCTTCATGTATGAACACCACAAATGTAGCTTTTTAGCTAATGTCCAATGGTGTGCCTCTGAAAATGGGAAATTAACTGATCATACCTGTACAGCTGAGGTTTAAAGAAAATGCAAGCACACAACAATTTAATTATAACATTTCAAAATGAAATAAAAGTGTCTGTGGGGTGTGTAACGGATCTCTTCTTCAAATTAACACATTAAAATCAGATGCCATCACTTGATATCAACTAGGTTTAGAGGTTGAGGGAAGAAGCATTTAACTTTATTTTATGAGAGCAGAGTAACCTATATGATCGGCTGAAATACACTGTATTTTAAAAACTGCCAGCAGAAAGATGGACATTTTTGTGTTTTCTGGCATCCCTCCTACAATTTCTCTGTGAGATGGTCATTTTGGAAATGCCTATTCTTCAGAGGGGAAATAAGAGAGCCACGCTTGTTTGTAATATCCAAAGAAAATACAGTTTTTCTGAGAGGACACAATGGCTATTCCCTCCCTATCTGCAAAGACCATATATTGGATAACCACAGCTTTTCAAGTATAAACTACATTCCAACAGGCTAGGGTATGTTGAAATAGCCTTCTGTGATAGATTTTAATGATGGCTGATGGAGCAAGCCATGTGTGTTGGACACCAAAGCTGAAAACTGCATTTTGCCCCAGATTTGTTGGAAACACACTGGAGTTATTGTAACGTATTACAGCGGTGGGAAGATGACTAACATCAAGTTTATTTAAAAGTTCCCTTTGGAGCTTTATCTGGTGCGCATGCATGCACGGACCAATGGCGTGATACACAGTCCTGCTAATGGTCTAATGGACACTATTTTGCTAATCAGTAGTTGCTGATAAGAGCCAAGACATGCAGCAATACGCCAGTGCTGCACAGTGGTGTAACAATACTAAATTAAAAAATAATTCAAAATAGGCTTTTAGTGTTTTAAGCTAAATGCAATTATGTATTCACATATAATATGTTTTGGTTAGTAACCCTTTATATAAGCATATACTTCACAGAGCACCTTTGTGCATTTTTTTTTTTTGCAATTGTTCAGTTATGCTATTTACCAGACCTTCACCAGACTACTACTTACCCACTAAAAGACTTTTCTAATGCTGGCCAGAGCTGAACCACTTTTCTCAGTTACACTGCCAGTAAGAAAAAGACATATCTAAAAAGTGACACAGTAAATATAAAAACTATTTTCCTAATGCTAATGATTAACATCTGCAGAAATATAAATGCTCTCTTTAACTATAAGTTTTAGTTTTTGATGGAAATTACAATTAACATGTTATATAAACTGTAATTAGATAATGAAGGGCCTTATTTATTTGCAATTAATGCCAGCCATGTCTGTCTTCAAGAGGGAGAGTAAAAGTGTAAAACACTTTTTGTGTTACTGTCAGTTGCATATATTCTTTTCATTACTGTATGAAAGAAATGGCAAAAGAAAGAAAAATATATATATATTGATATTATTCTGGTATATTGATATGAAATTACTTATATTTATAAATGTGATCATTTGTAGCATATTTGATAATGTCATGGAATAATAAGATTCAGACACAATGTCCAGCTTGGCAGATAAGCTGCTCG
This sequence comes from Terapon puta, assembly GCA_028564955.1. Classification (NCBI taxonomy): domain Eukaryota; kingdom Metazoa; phylum Chordata; class Actinopteri; order Centrarchiformes; family Terapontidae; genus Terapon; species Terapon puta. The sequence continues at coordinate 12,820,527 of JAOXYL010000100.1, read as the reverse complement.
GCTCACGATGTCCCACGCTATAGATATTCAAATTGTAAATTGTGCCAGACAAATCATTCAGATATACAAGCTGAGTTCCTCCAGCATATATATATTCAGATTGACTATTGGGTGTAGCAGAAATTTAACAGAAAAGATTGATATCAGGTAATACATAGCAGAAAGGAATCATTTTCATTTATGGGTAACCACCAACCAACTCGGTTGTTGAGTTTAATCAAAACAGCTTTCTCAATATTATTTCCAATAAAGAGAAGATTAGAGATGGGTATGTAATTATTTGATATTGAAAGATTCAGGCTGCCCTTCTTTAGTGGAGGCTTTACGTCGGCAGCTGTAGGTGATTTCAGAAAAATGCCTGATAGGACTAAGCCACTGAGAATTTGCAGCACAGCCATTTCTAAGCAACTGGAAACATTTTTGATAAAACTGGTTGGCAGGGTGTCAAAACAGCAGGTGAATGAACTGAGATGCTTCACTACATCCTCTGGAGTTTAGTATTGAAAGCACTGAATGTTAACAATCTAGCCACTTTTTTTTAGTTGTTGCAGTTGTGGTCTGGCTCCATGTTTTGACATCAAAGAATTTATGACTATTGTGATGTTTAAAAAACTCATTACATGTACTGAGAGACGGGAAGCCGAGGGCCAACCATATAAGGGAATAGTTAGGTTCTCAATGGTGGTAAAGAAAATGTAATGATGCAAAGCCATCACATTTTTCATGGTGGTCAGTATATATACACCATTATTTGGGATGTAAATCTGTTTAACTAAGTACGAGCTCTATGACAGCCTAAGATGCACAGTAAATGGCGTTTATTTTCTACTAAGATCTAAATTTAAGCATTAGGGGAACCCTCTGTACCTGGAAGCATTGTGAGTACAGCCCCTAACGATTAGTATGACAGTGTGTGGGTCCTTTAACATGTAGGTCAAAAGTTCCAAATAGATTACAGAACACTGACAGTTTTGTCTTTGGGATTGTCAATGTGTTGATAGAACAGACAGTAGCTTGGTGAAGTTATCAATTAAATTCATTGGAGACCTTGGAGGTCTGTAAATTGTGAACAGCTGGATCGTCAGTATGCCTTTCAACACAGCGCAAAGAAAAGAAGGCAGAATCACCACATGATAACTGCTTACACAGAAGTGAGTCCTTAAATATGGCAGCAACACCACCATCTCTCCTGTCAGGCAGAGAAGCATTCATACAGTTTGAGTTTGCAGTGGCTGACTCAATAAGAACTGGAGCACTGCTGCTATTATCTATCCAAGTTTCAGTTAAAAGCACAAAACCAAGATTAAAGGTAGTGCTAAGATCATTAATTAAAAAGGACTCGTTGGTAAGAGATTGAATATTCAGCAGTGCTTCCTTTTTGTAACTTTAAGTAAGAAATGTGTGTCAAAGCTTGGCTGGGGACTTAAAGCCACTGATGGAGTTGAATGCTGAGGGAGGTTAGGGTAGAGAAAATGGGAGTAGGGCAGTAGGAGGGGAAGGGGAGAGGTGACAAAGGAGTGCATTCAGTCCGAGCAGTGACCAACTATTTCATGTGGTCAGAAGGTGGAGGATTTGAATGGGGTCTGTTGGAGTTGAATAAAATGAATTCTCACAGGTGGTATTTGGCATTTGGGGAGAAGACTCTGCCTCTTGGTTCTGACGTCCCTTGTGTTTTTAACTCTCTTAGGGCGGGGGCTGAAATGGCTCTCCTTCAAGGTTTCTGCTGTGTTGTGCTATATTTTGTTGTTGTTTTGATTCCTCTCATCCCTCGTCCTTGGCGGATGGAGCAGATGGGCAACGCAGGAAGTAAAATGGATTGGCGATGAACAGTTTTACTTCTGACTTGTTGAGGCAAATTCCATCTGCTCTCAAAAGATATCTGCAGTCCCAGAAAAAGTTAGAATAAAGTGCACCGAGTGGAGGGTATGCATTTGAAAGCCAGGTGTTCAATGCCAGCAATCTGCCGAATCTCTTGACTCCCCCTCTGGTGGTGGCGGCCTGCAGACGAACACCTCGTTATTCAAGGAGGCGAGCGTGCGCAATACATTTAAAGTCATGTTTCTGTACTTCTGATTGCTGTTTCACTGTGACATTAGTTCCTTGGTGCACTATCATGTTTTTCACAGTTGGAGGTGCACAATTCTCTCTGTTATGCCAGACACCATATCCTCGGATAATCAGTCAGTTTTGGCATTATTATTGCCTTTGCTTTTCTACCATTTTAACCCTTTAATGCCAAAGAGTAAAACAAAGAGAAAAAATGCCTGAAATGTTCTATATTTTCAAAATGTAATGTAGTTTTATTTCTAAAATTAACATTAACATTGTTCGGTTTTTCAAATTTTACACTCTCTTTTTGGAGAAGTTCGTTTCCAACTCCTCCTTTTGCAGCTGTCTGCAGCAGCGTCCTACAAAGCACAGGTGTTGATGAGGTGCTCCGCCTGGATGGAAGTGCAGACCAGACAGGAGCATTCTGAAAGTCACTGTAGAGAAGAGGGGATGTCTTACTCCTAAATAGCTCATTCTACTAATTTACGGTCACTCTTGTTCAGTATAGTGATAGAGCTATTAGCTTGAGCTATTTGTAGGCCATACTTGTGTAGTACTGAAAATATGGTCTTAATCTTCTGTGTCCTTCATAAATTAAAGACCCAGTGATTTATACATATCCAGCAGCCATAATCATTTAATTATCCATAAAAATCATCCATAATTTTGTGCAGGAAAACAAGAACATCAATAAGATACTGCAAGCAGAGCAAAGAGCTCCTCAGAAAAGAAGCAGAAAAGATATTTGAAATAACAACATACGTTGGAATGTTAATCTGTATTAACCCTTTAACGCCGAATGTCGCATATTTGCTACAAAGAGTAAGACAAAAAGAAACATTGCCTGAAATTTTCTATATTTTCAAAATGTAATGGGCAATAGTAGTTTTATTTCTAAAATTAACATTGTTGTGAGCAAAAAGTTGCAAAAAATATTTTTAATGTGTCAGGCTTTAAGGGGTTAATTGTTGACTTTCCGTATAAAATAGGCTTGTACATGACAAAAATGGTATGGTAAGTACATTGGAAGACAAAGAGTCTTAAAGCGACTCTGTAAGGCTTAAACACAACCTGACAAAAGTGGTTTAAACGGACCAGACGGTCATTCTCGTAGACAACCACACTGTCATCAGCAGGGTTAATAATTGAGACATGCTACGTATTTCTAAGGCTTACGTTGCCAGCTTTACTTAAAGAGATGTATAGTGTAAACTGCATCACAGGTTGTGAGACAAGATTTAACATAATCATCTAGGCGGAACTATACGCTGTATCTTGCAAAGCCATCATATTCTGCCACCCTGGCTATAGTGATCAATCTGAGTGTGGTTAGTAACCCTCTGACATATGTTGGCCTGATTTTGATTTTCATTCATTTATGGCAGGTTGCTCATTTCTCAACTTGGAGCAATATCATCTTTCAAGGTGTTGCATCAGGTTCATGCAATTCTTTTGAGCTGAGGTTTGTTCTTAAACACAGAGAAATATTAAAAGCATAACAAAGTGATGAACTTTCAGTGTTATAATTTTGGGACACATGAGATACAACTGAACAGGATAAAATGGGCTATAGTTTCAGTGAAATGCATTTATTTTACAGCAATAATAAGTAAATTGCTTTCATGCCACACTCAAAGTTAGCCAGCCGGTGACACACTCAAAGTTAGCCAGCTGGTGTTGTTGGACATGTACTGATACAGTTTTTGAACATACAGTACATGCCCAAAAACACCGGCTGGCTTGCACAAACACACTTATACACACACACACGTGTACTTGCTCACAGCCACACCCATATAGAGCCTTTCGATAATCCATGCAGTTCATTTTCTATTCACTTGCACTTATAAAAATGCTACAACATGGAAAGAAAAGCAAAAACAAATAACTTATGGAGCAGATGAGCAAAAAAAAAACCTCACAGGGCTTATAATAACCTTTCACCCAAAACAAAGCACAGAGATGAAATCTCAAAGCACCAGGCAGCAGTGGGGATAAATAGAGAGACAGGGATTTGCACAGTTTAAGCTGTTTAATTCATGAGAGAAACAATATCTATATTACACACTTAAAAATGTGGATTTGCTAGCAATCTGGCATTCCCCAATTGTGATCCTCCTTATTTTAAGCAGAACTTGGCAAAGACTGAATGAAAACTGGGAAGACACAATATAACATTTTCCTGTGTCAAGATAAGTGTCAAAATAACTAAAATTTGATCCATTTGTCAAGCTAAGATATTAGATCAATTATTGATCTAACTGTTGAGATGGTGTAGAGTAACACCATTAAAGGGAGAAAAATCTGTGTTTTGAATATGAAACATTCACCCCCTGTAGGCTGGAATGGCGGCTCTACAAAGTTTGTGGCTTTCTCCTTCGTGGACAACAGCAGCTGCATTCAGCTTTGATCCAACAGTTAAAATGGATTCCAACTGCGACCCAGTTTTCCTGCTAAAGAAAATATATCGAAATGTACATAGAAACTTTCCAACAATCCTTCAGGATCATCATATTCTATCTATGTGCTCAGTTTGTTCCAAGACAAGCATATTTGGCTAAATGGCCAGCTTTCATGTCCTGCTAGGTGGTGCATGTACCTGCTACACTTTACGCTCATAAGCATGGTCACTTGGTTTGTCTTTGTTGTTGCTGATAGAAGAGGATTTTTCGCTGTAAGAATTTTGAATAGTTTCCACAGACCTTTTTTTCCACTGTGAAACTGGGTCACAATTGTTCCTGTTGTGAATCCAGCTGCCGTCCTCAGTAAAGGATCAACTTACAAACTTTTCCGAATCACAAACCTTTCAAGCCTATGGGGAGGAGTTTTTGATGTTCAAAACTTATGTTGAAAAGTCACATGTACTCGTGTCTGTATGTGCTGTGTGTGTGTGTTATGCAACCTGATAGGCAGGCGACAGATTTTGAACTGGGTGTTAACTTAGACTCTAAAGGTGGGAAAGATTAGCAGACTTAAAGAGAATGCCATTAGCCTTTTCAAATGTGAGGTCAATTTAAAGCTTAGCCGACGATGCCTGGCCAATCGCACTGTTTGCCATCTCATCATGTTTCATTAAGCACACATCAATCTAAAGGGCAGAGCGCAGCATTAAAGTTGTTCATCTGAAACATTTTGAAACAGCCTACCATATGCTCTTAGGTCATGACCAATCAGCCTTTTTACAGTGTGTGTTTTTCAGTCACTTTAAATCAGTGTCTGTTCACTTTGTCCTTGCGTTTCTTCCAGGATAACAGCTTTGCCATGTTCCAGTATCAAAGAAGTGGTGTTGCGTCCGACCCTGCTACTCCCAGATCTCCCAGTCCAGATCTGGATGTTCAACTCGAAGTCCACACTGAATCTCAGAACATGGACCAAACAACACCAAAAGAGCTCAGTTCAGATGCCACCCATATGCGGTCTCCATCCAGTGGGAGGGCTGAACCAGCTGGGATTGTCCCCACGCGTTGCCTCTCACCCAGTGTGACACCCAGCAGGCAGGAACACAAGTGTGGCTGCCGTGGATCAGAGGCAGTGAACCAGGCTGGTGATGTGAACTGCAGTGTATTAATTTCTAGGAGTCTCCTGCAAGAGGTCGAATTGGATGACTCCAAACTGCACAAGGTACTGTGTATATCTAACAGACACGGTGCCTCATCCAGAAAGCTATAGCTCTACATGTTTGTGACACAGAAACAACCATATAAATTACTATTATTTTGTAGTTACACCTCGTAATTAAGTGAATAGCTGCCGATTGGCCATCACCCTTAATTACCTGCACTGTGAGATGCCTAAGTTTGATGACAAATTATAATGCCAATTTGAATAATCCCTCACTATGTCAACACTCACATAGCAAACATTCATTATTTATCACATAGATGTCGCATTTCTGCACAAATACAGCCTTGACATCACAATAAACAAACCATATTTGGAATGGCATGCTGAGTACATCAATTTTCATCATTAATGTTTTATCTTAAGATTCGTTGAGGAAAAGGACAAGCGCAAACACTTAGAATTGAAATATGTTTTAGATGAGGATGTTTATGTAGCAGTAGGATTCTCAGAGAGGATACAATCTACCTGGATGTGGGCTACCACGCGATCTACAAATATAGCTTGTCATTATTGATGATCTTATACCACTCTTATGCCACACTGCACGTGTTCCGGCTGTGTCAGCCGCCGTGCCACAAGTGAAGTCATTTCCGTTGCCCCAGAATTGGAGCTTGGTGTGTGTGTGTGTGTGTGTGTTTGTGTGTGTGTGCATGTGTGTGTATGGGTGCGTGATGTCTGATAGTAACATAAACTCACGGTGTACATTGAGCTGTACACAATACACAATTATTTTCAAATTATTATACATCAGCATTTTAGTGGTAGTCCTTTTCCTAGTTGAAATTATACAGCATGGATGGATACCAAATAATATGCAATATTTATTTTCAGTTATCACTCCTAGAGCCAATGCCTTGTCTCGAGTATTTAAATAAAGTCTCGATTAAAGCATTTTTTACAACTTAATACATACATCAGAGATCAGCAGCAATAGTTGCACTCAGAGTGGTGCTGAATTTTGCATATTGTGCTGTTTGTTTAGCAGGCACTGAGGGCAGATGTGAGGGCCACCTCTGTAACCTTTTTTACAAATTAGATTAGATGGGGAATATGACTTGGCTGGAAAAGAAGATTTCAGTCAGAATTTTCTTTTTTTTGCTTTAATCCCTGAGAACTTGAGGACCTGCATTACTGATTTCTGTTTTATGTCCTAGTGAAAAGATACAGTCTTCAAACAAAAAAATATTGAAAATTTTGATATATTAATCAGAAGACTGCGGCAAATAAAAGGGGGTGCTCGTAGTCCAAGAAAATCAAGGAGAATTATCTTTGCAGCCCTACAGAGCTTTAAGCTTCTTTAAGCACATGTTTTCGTTTTACGGCCCAAAAATTTACTTTATAGTCTGAGTCTTAGCCACTCTCAAGAATCCCTGTAGGCAACTGTTTCCACCAGAAAAGCTTTGATAAATCCACTGTACACTATTTGCCCAGCACCAAACATCAGACAGACAATGTTTTTGAATCGCTGGTTGAGTATCTAGCAGGCTTGACCAAAGATCCAGATATTTTTGTTGGGAGTTGGTGGAAATAACAGAATAAATAAGCGAGTGTGAATGTTTTATGTTTTTTTCCCTCCAGTAGATTGGCTTGGCCCAATTCCTGTAATTTACAGTCAAAATGATATTCATCCTTAGTTGTGATGTGCAGAGTGGGGTTCTGGAGGCCTTGTGGCAAATGTGCGGCTTATTAAAAGCCCTGATGGTATTCTGCCTAGCTGTCTCTCCTTGCCCATAGTAATATGTGGTCACATCCGATTTGAACAGCTAAGGAGGACTTGTGAAAAGGTTTGTAATACCGTGCTGAGAAGGATCAGACTGTGGCCTGTTACAAATTGAGGTTGGCCACTGCTCCAGTTGAAAGGTTCCAGGATCAGAGGATAGGCAACTGGAGCGATCACAAGGCCTGAAGGGAGATCTGTCACTTGGCTGTTGCTTTCTGCATTTACACAAGTCACTGCTGAGACATATCCCAGCATCCTTCATCAGTGCAGCTCCTGACTGCTGATTTGTGCCAACTCCAGCAGACAGCATGCAGTGAAGGCTTTGACTGAAAGGTTGTCAGAGAAGTATGACAAGGAGTTTGTTTCCCTCCCTGCAGCCCTAGTTTATTGACTGCCATTGATTCAACACCAAGGCAACGCCAGGCTTCCTCATACTTTGTCAGACAAATCATGTTAGCATAGCACTCTTAAATCAATAGAGGCACCGTTAAAAAACATTTCCTCAGAGGGTCAAAGCAATGAATTATGTCCAGCACCGCCTTAAGCTTTGTCTGGGATTGCTGTCTGCTGTTTTAAGAATTACACCACTTTGTTGGTTGCACAAAACTTTGGGGATTGAGTCTGTCTGTGTGACTGTGACTAAGTGCGAGCCATCGTAACTGTGGATTGCTTCCAACCCAGTAATTCCTGTTTTATGGGCAATCGTTTCAAAGGACGAAGACAACAACACACAGAGGCCTGTTGACTCCGGCGATGGCGACTCACACCTGTTTAGCAGTCTTCGAATACACGGGGATGACGATGAGGAGCTTCGAATGCTTGCAAGTCTAAGAAGGGAGCAGGAGGAAGATGAATGCAGAGCCTCAGGCCTCAGCGCCTCTCAGATCCACCAGTGTAACGTCAGCATCAGCATGAGCAGCGATGACACCTCTACCTGGACTCATATCTCTGTGGTTGGTATTATCGTTCTCTGCTACTTTTGAAGTATTTCTGTTGATTCTCAACTAACAAGCAACACTCGTGCACAGCTCTACTATTTATCATTAGTAGGTTGACCCTCCTTCGGTCTCCGATCTGGAATAATTTTTTTGACCCTGGTTGATCCTCACCCATGCTAATTTCTGTTTCAATCCTCTAACTTATGCCACCATGAAGTGCTAATGCACCTTTTTCTCCAGCATGTTTTTCTGCATTACAAAAGATTATGGAGATAGAAACACATTAATTGGCCCCTTACTGCTTTTAAAAGTACACTGGAATAATATCTACGGTTTCCCCAGTGACTAAAAATTATTTAGGTCATTTGAAATTATCCTGAGAAGTCTTTTTAGAATTCAAAGATGGTATAGTTTGCTCTTGGCTACTGAAGGTCATTTAGATCTCTGGTCCATTAGCATCAGCACATTGCGCTTATGAAGAGAGAGCACTGCGCTCCCTGGTCCTGCTGAGCCCACTGTAGGATCCCCGGTGAATACAGCCATTACAGATGCTGGAGTGGTAGGCCTGTTACTATGTCTCTACATGCAGGTATCCATTAATATACTGAGATTCTAGCAGAGCACAATGAATAGTAGTATTACCACAGGGATTATCATCTTGCGGTTCCTTTTTGAGGACACAGTAATGTGGTCACCAATGAAAAACATGTATCTTTAGACCTTGCACTGGGAACAGTTCCCCACAGGGGCAGGATGAGATTTACATTTGACTTGATCAAACCCTGAAGTGATGTTTTCAGAGTCAGCTGCAGTGCTTTACAATTCTAAATACATATGGCAACAGCACCACCATCAGCATATTGAGAAAATGCTTGCCAATAAAGAAAGCAGAAGAGAGATAAAGAGAGACTCCAGCTGTAAAAGTAATTGTTTTGAAAAACACAAATATAGATTTGATGACATTGTGACAAATAAAACTTTGAAAGGACCTTATAAGTGCCTGTGAAAGATAAAAACAATTGGTGGTTTTGGAACAGAGGATGAAAATAGTTACTGCCTGGGCAAGCTGTTTCTTGTCCCTGGATGCTGTAATTCGAGTGGCCCTGTTGTTGCCATCTATGGTGTTGCTGCCTCTGTCTCTGCAGCTGAATCCACTCCACCAGCCCAGATGTAACATCATCCCCAGACGGTTTTATGTTATGCTTCGCTTATGAGGTTGAACACAAAAAACATCACCTCGTAAATTATCAGACACCTGAATATGTGGTTCTGGATTTGATACATGTACTCTGTGTGTGCATGTCCAGAGTAAGAACTGTTACTTCAGGATGTATGTTTTTTTTCTGTTGGGCCGTGATGACTGAACTATACCCAAAATATATTTAGAAAGTGTAACTGACACAAATTCATTTTGAAGGAAGACAGCCAATGAACTCCAGCGGAGGTATTGAATAGTTGGTTTTGACATGAAGGTGAGCTATCAAATACATCTTATGATGGGATAATATGTTTTTTAAAAAAAAGCTTCAACCATATTATTTTTCATTAATAAGAGGAGAATTTTCACAATTAATTACGGATGAGAGTTTTTTTTTAACTTAATGAAGCAACAGCAGCTACAATTAACACCTTAAAAATGAGAGTAGATCATTTTCAGTCAGTTTTCCATGCATAGAGGATGAGACAGTTTTTCTGCTGTCTAAAATTCTGCCAGTCACTGTTTGTGCCAGAAACTCGCACAGTGATCCTCATATCTCTCTCTTTCAAAAAGGGCTGAAAACCAGGGATTTGATCTATTTCTTTATTGTAGATGTTTAGCGTGTAGGATGAGTGGCAGCAATGACATTAAGTTTGTTAGACAAATATGAATCTTGTACTCACTGTTGAGAGTTTTTTTTCCAAGTTATGTTTGACTGCAAGTTTTCAAAGTGGGTAGTGAACACAATACGGAGTGTTTTGTCTTACATACACATTCAGAGACACTGTCTTCATGTGTAATTTCACTAGTATCACAACATATAGACAGTCCAGTATAAGAAGCAAGCTCTTCACATTTAGGTATTCATGGTGTAGTCAGATATTTCAGAAAATTAAGAAAGGTTAGATGACATAGGTAAGGAAAAAGTATTAGGAGGATCTGAGATTTGCTAATGCACTGCTCAGCCTGCTATTTAGCTGGTGTTGGGGGTGTGGGGTAAACAATAGCAGTGTATCCAGAAGACAAAAGTAGAAAACAGCTGCTAGAGTGCAGCCATCACCTGGAAACTGCCTTGGTAAATAAGGCAGTAAGATGGATGTTGGATGTGAGATGAAGTTATCCGGCACTGTTTTGTTGAACATCATTGCCAAACAGGTTGTGTAGTCCAGTTTCACAAGCAGCTGTTTTGAACTGAAGGCTTCTGCTGAGTTTTGTGTCTTCATAACAGGGCAGGCAAAGGGCCAGAAATGATAGAGTCCACAGAAATTATGATCTCTGATGAAGAGCACTTCTAGTTTTTCTTAGTATTGTGCCATCATTTGATCCAGCCTGCCGGGTAACAGATGATGCACAGTGGATGTACATGGGCATTTTGGAGCTTTAGTTCCAGAAAAGCTAGGTATTTGTGTGTTTTTTGAACATCAGTCAAGGAGAATGGTCAAACAGAAGAGGTATAAGAGCCAACTAGAAGTTGGACTGGGATGATGAACGAGGCTTAGCCCTTGCCGGTGTGCAGCGACCTCTTAGCCAACACCTTTCCAGCGTTTTTCTGGGAAGCTGTACAGCAGGAAGTGTTTCAGACAAGTCACCACACTGACTCTGCCGCTATAGGCAGCTGGTGCTGCTGTGTTCACACTGCTGGCCACGTTTTGCTGCCGGATTAAGAGGTGATGTCTGTTCAAAATAAGTAATGTTCTCCTGTTAGCAGCAGATGTGTTTCTAATTCTTTCAGTGTTCTCTTTGATTCTGTTGCTCATGTAAGTTTAAATGACCACATCTTAGGCACTGGGGCTTAATACTGCAGATAGAGTACAGAAATGGTTCAGCTCCTACCTCCCCGAAAGAATATTCTCTATCACCCCACAGGTAAGTCATCATCATCAGTGCATATTACCTGCAGAATTCTACAGGGTACAATTTTAGGTCCCGTCTTATTTTTAGTAGAGGATTACATAAAGAAGGCACTGGAGCACACAGATAGCTGAAATTTACTTAAGCAGTGCAAGAACTACAGCCTCAACATGACTGCCTCTTCATCAACGTCATGTAATGTAATAGCCTTTAAGCAGGCACTAGACTTAAATAGCCTCCTGAGGCTATAATGTGGTTTTTAGCTTTGACAAGATGGAGAGGGTAACACCTTTATGTTTCTTTTAGCGGACTATTACTACGTATTGAAAGTGAAACCACTCTTATCTTCTCTTCTACTCTCTCTCAAGTCTTGTGTACACACAGCTCAAAAATAATGTAGCCAAAAAGACCCGATCACAAATACAGTCCAGATCAAATCCTTTGTTATCCTTCAGTGGTTGGACTACATCTAAATTTCTGAACACATTATAAGATTTTACAGCTCCCTTGATCTTTATTTGTTCACCCTTTATTCATTTTTCATCCATGTTTTCTGCATCTTGCTGCTCTCTACATTTATCCTTTGTATATTTTTCTCTTCTCTGCCAAAAAGACTGTGATCTTTCATACTTGAATTGTTAGCCAGTTAGCATGACACAGAAGATAGAAGAATGCTTTTTCTCCTGACCTGAAAAGGCTGCACAAGGATTTCCATAAACTGGAGAAGCTTTAAGCTTAATTTGTGGTTGTGCTTACATTTTTGGCTCGATCGAGCAATGTTACTGATGCCTGCCTGTAGACTTCAGTGAGGCTTTGTATGTAATACTGGGCAACAGAGTTGATATCCTGGATAGGAGTTGCTTCACAGAGGGCGCGAGTGGCACTTTGTAGAAGAACTAAAATTATTAAGTGCTATGATGACATATTCGTTATTTTCTAGTGAAGCTGCAGTATACTTATTCATGGATGAGCACAGAAATAAATAAACACAGAGTGAACATTCATAAGTTTCTGTGCCCCAGTCTTACACATCCCATATTCTAATAGGAATAAAATCCAAGGTGACAGTTGCCCCTGACATCACACATTTCTCCAAGTGTGCAACAGTGACAAAATGGTGTGTGATGATGTCTGTCAAAAAATACACTATCGCTGTTGAGAGACAACCTTCATTTGTCAAGCAATCGAGCTGAAGTCACAGTCTGATGATGGTGGACACGATGGCGGTCATTACTTGCCTTTATTGTATGAAATATATCATTGTGTACCCAAAAAATATTTTCAGACTCGGGGTGCTACAAGTGTTCCCTGTATTCTTTTCATTTCAGACTTATCACTTTGTGTTCTTTCAAACCTTTTGGCAATAACTGTACATTGGTACAAAATTTGGAAACATTTTGTATGTACTGTGTTTGACATAATATTTTAGGTATAAGTGTTTTATATAATTTTTTTAAAACACAATTTTGTCATTGTCTTTACTTTGCTAATCTAGCCGGCTAACCAGGGTCACCACTACCAGAAAGAAATGAAACCGCTCCTGCAGTCAAACCCCAGGTAAGTGAGCTTGTGTTACATTTGTGGCAAGTAAGCTTTGCTGAGCTCTAAATGTATACACTTAAATAAAGTATGCGGGGTGCGAAAAGAGTCGTATTCTTTAAACAGAGCTGACATGCTGTCTCTAAAAACGGTGTTTCATTGGTTACTATGTTGTTATTAACCAGGTGTCTGCAAAAAGAAGTAATGATAATTTCATGTTGTGCCTTATATATAGAATGTATTTATATTTGGCTGCATGTACATGAAGCTCACCCTGTAATTCATAATCAGATGGTAACCAGTGACTGCAGAATTAAGGCTAAATGTCAACTGTCAGATAGACATACAGACTGGGGATTATCTCGCAACAGATGAGTAAAAATAAATTGAGAGTGTGCCAGGTACTGTATTTTTCTTCTCCCTTAACTGCTGTTGTCATTTTCACAAGTACAGATTCTTTTGCACTTATTGTGCTTGTCAGCTTTTTTTTTTTTTTTTAAGGCTGAAGTCCTTAAAAACAACAGTAAGACTCGCTGTTTAGCGGCCGAGTAGAAATCCATGACTGGTGAAGCAAAGACTTCTGCATGGCCAGAGCCATAAGAATGTATGATTTAAAGCAACCACAAGAAATGTCCCACCTTGTTTCACCTGCCTACAGGTAAAAAACACAGTAAAGTTAAAGTCCTAAAAGATATTGATGAA
>JAOXYL010000100.1:12796467-12806806 GCA_028564955.1 Terapon puta | reverse complement strand
AGAAATGTCCCACCTTGTTTCACCTGCCTACAGGTAAAAAACACAGTAAAGTTAAAGTCCTAAAAGATATTGATGAATGGGCTTATCTTACAGGAGGAGGCAGAAAAACTTATAGCTACTATTGTATATATTTGGGAAAGTGTGTCCATTATCAACTGCAGGCATACACAATGCTAAGAGTACATGAAGTATTTTTTAGCTCAGACATGCAAGCAAACCACCAAGAAACTCAGATGGCAACATGAAATGAGAAGTAGAGAGTTAGCACCTCAAAAATGAAACTCAGTCTGAAAATATTTTCTTGTCATGTACATTAACATTACAGATTGCCCAGATTGTTTTTATGTAGCAATGACAGAGCGTATTTTTCTCTATAAAGAAAGTTAAATGGGCCACATAATTTACATTTTTCCATTATGTTTTATTTTTTCCTAAATTCCATGTTTTTTTTTTAAATTATTTTTGGGATTCTGTGGTTTACAATTTAAGCACAAGGAATCTCTGGACATACACTATACTGTTTATGAATTGTTGAATATCTCCCTCCCCCAAAACCAACAGGAGTCTATTTATATGTGTGGTGATTTTGGTGATACTGTATATCTATTTTCAGTTTTAGACAACTAGACAGTCCTTGTTCATTCTTCTCACATGTCAAAATTTCGAACAAATGTCGAGTCGTATAACATAATAAAATGGTAGGTCAAAGGTCAGTTTCACTGTGGCATTACAGTGTCAAGGAAAAAAATATCATTTACTATTATTCAATGCCAAAACTCAAGAATAGGTGTGAAGCGTACATGGTTTAGGTGCCTCTTTGCAACACCATGCATATCTGAAACATTGTCTACTGTCATGGCTACAACTTCATGCTTTTTGTTTCCCTCAGTGAACTGACACAGTAATATACATTCAGCAGCACAAATATAGTCATGTCAGAACAGAAATGAAAAAAATTGCACACAGCTCTAGATTCTGCTCATCAAATGACATCCTCTATCCTTTAACCATCAACTTGGATAATGAACCATTCATTAATAGGCAAAATGGAGGAAACCTCAGGAAGTTTACTCTGTCCCTTTTTTGAAAGGGCTTCAGTGTTGTGGGTCCAGTCCAGATTTTTATTGATTTGGACACCAAGGTGCATGTACGAGTCTACCGTCTTCACTTCCTCTCCCTGGATGACAACCAGGACATGCAGCCTCCTGTTAAAGCTTTAATATGTTGATTCTGGGGTACATGAACATTATCGTTAATAATACAATATCACACATGAACATTGGGAACATGTTACAGTGCAGAGTGCATTCTCACTGACGGACTATCTAAAGCAAACTTACAAACACTACCTATTTCCATTCCAACCATGGCAGCCCATGGATCCCTTGGTTCCCCCTCATGAGGTTTCTCGAGATCTAGCATCTTCACACAGCCCGCTAATGCAGTGCCCTGTCTCTGCACATCTCCATCTCTTTGTGGGTGTACACAACCACACGGCATGTTACAAAACAAGACAAAGGGATTGCATCATGGTTCCGCTACTCAAATTATGCAACCCCCTCTCTGGCGCTTTTGATTTATTGATGAAAAGCAAGGAAGCTTGGTGTGAACATGTGTACACTCCCATGCATGTCAATATTTAGTTATTTGAAATGTTGCATGTATTTCATGTGATCAAGAGTGGGCATCATTTGGACTTTTTCCGTGTGTGTGTGTGTGTGTGTGTCATATTTCGGTGCTAACATGTTTTTGGGCTGTCATATTCAATTTCTAAATAATAAATATTCAGTGAGGCTCTGCCGTTTGATTGAATGTCCACTGAAATGAATATTACAATTGACAGCCACCTCAAACATACTCCCCGACTCATCTCACACGGCGCTACAGCATCCACAGCTGTACTACTGAAATTAGACTTCGAAGCAAGCCTTGATTTACATATTGAAGTGCAGCTGCACAGGATTTGTTGTTGTCTTCGCTCCTTTTCTTTTAGGCATTGCATTCTGAGACACCCTTGCAGTGAATTATATCATGGTGTTTTTTGAGCGTCCTGGCATCACTGCAAGGCGTCCTCACTGTTGAGAGCTACAGCTTTCTTGACAGCTAAAACGCTCCCGTTGCTGTGCTTAATGTTGCCAGAGCTTTTGAGCTTTTTTAACATGTTCTTTTGCGTGTGATGCTCATGTCTCCCTTTGGCTGGCATACCAAATGTGAAATGGCGAATTAGGCTGTCAGAGAGACCTTGAATAGCAATTCGATTGTTTTACAATAAAGACAATTGTGAAATTCAGTACAAATGCTGGGACACCAGACAAACAGAGCTGCCTTGATATTGCCTCATTGGGAGATATTTGGAAAGCTTAATTTCAATATACTTCACCACTGCAAAAACAGTGTACTTCCTCAAATTAAATCAAACTAATTTATTCCTTTTATCACAGGTTCTTTAGGAAGGAATTTAATCACTCTTGCCAAGTCCCTTTGAACAATTTGAAGTCCAATTTGAAGCTCTATAGCAGAGGCCTTTGTCCTTGAAAATTGCTTCCATTTACTTTAGTACAACGTTCCTGCCTATCACACAGTCAAAGGGGTGTTAGAAAGGGGTAAATGCCTTTGTTAGAGAGAAAAATCAGTGCTTCAACAGAGATAATGTATTTGATCACTTTAATGGCATGGGTTTAGAAATGAAGAAATTTCTAATTCACGCTTTAATGTATAGACGTCTGATTAAAAAACAAAAACAAAAAATAAATGAATTGGGTTAGTTACTGGTTTTAAGTGTTCATTATTGTGCTATTTTTTGGCCTTTAACAGGGATGAATTTCATTGTGTTTAAACATGCATCTAAAGGCCTGTCTCAGCCTGCATTTCACTTAACTGTCCATGCAAGTGTCAGGATATCATTTATTTGATATGCTATTAATCAGTTCTTTAAGAAGTGTGGGGATCTTTTATATTTTTATTTAAGCTTCTTTTTCTTTTTTTTTAACCAAAGGTAGATGTACCTACATGTATGATCTTATTTACTGTATTAATAACATGGCAGATTAAAACTAACATCCTGTGACGTCTACTGCAGTTAAGTTAATGAGTGAAGATGCTAGAGCTGTAAATTAATGTAGCCTGCTGAAAGCGTCAGCACGTTGAGGTTCTGTCACTAGTGCGCACGCTCAGTAGACGCAATGTGCTACAGTTAGCGAGCATGCTTTTTCACAGAGAGTGACATTATCAATCACTGCAGTTCTTGATGGTGAGACAGATCAAGCTGGGATGGAACATTTGAATTGCCTGCCGCTGGTTGAATGTTGCACAGAAAGAGATTATGATCCCTCGTTAAATATGCTAAGATGTGCTCTTATGAGATGTTATGTCCCGAGGCAAGAGATGTAAACTGCGCAACTGATGTATAGCTCTAAAATGATTATGAATTCTTTAACAAATTAATCTTGCAGTGGTTTCAAGGAATAATTCATCTTGTGGCTTTTTGTCTTTTCTTCCTCTTCTCCCTTGCTCCTCACTTGCTCCTTACCAAATGAGTTTTACTTTACAGGAAAATGATTGATGTGTGGCTCCAGCCCGCATGTGCTTCTCAGGCCGGGAAGATAAACTCATTTAGAGAGAAAGGAAGTCCTACTCTCACAGACACCGACAAGGTTAAGACCCCTACTCTGGGCCAGAATGTGGACACTTGGAAGTCACAGCTTGAGTCAGAATCTAATAAATGATCCTTCAGGTAAAACTGTGAGCCAGAGAAGCTAAGTGTGCAGGAGAAGTGGCTCAAGGACGATGGAAGCTTAGATGGGCTCGTGAGAGCGCACAGTGATGGGACTTCATTGTTAAAATGTCATATAGAAGCAATCTGATGTGCAGGGTACAGTAGTTGGCTGCTGAGTGTAATGGCATGTGTTGTCATGACTGTGTGCTTTTATGGTCTTCTCCCTAGGGAGTGGATGGATGTGCTCAGTCCTCCTATTATGCCTCCCAGCCAGCAGAGAAGGTCAGGCAGCGCACGGAACAATCGGGAAAATCTAATCGCAGGTATGGTAACCTTAATTCTGGTCTTTTCGCCCCCAGGCACCCCTTTTATGTCCTTTAAAATCCAACATACAGAAAACAATACAGTGCTTTAACATTAACCACACTAATTGTGTAAATGCACAGAGGCAAAGGAAACACTCATTGGTGTCAGGGCTAACAAAAATGTTAAGCGTCCGCCAAAGACTGCACTCAGCGTGATGGGAAAGCATGTGAAACTGTATCTAATTAAGGGTAAAAACCCACGAGAGTGGAGCTCTCTGTCCTCCACATAACTCCAAAGGTCAAAAGAGACAGGCTCATTACAGGTCTGCACCCCCTAGACACACCGACAAGGTTAATTGATGAAACCTTTTCAGTTTACAACATCATTTTTAAACCTCTTACACAATGTGTCTTATAATTAGTTTTCATTATCGTCGCCTAAGTTCTGATAAGATAAAATGTCCGTCCTGGAGCATTCCATAACCTTTTTAGCATTTAACTGCCTGTCAATTTAACAGCTAAATTCTCAAGCTTTAAAGTAGTGGGGATTACAGGGAATCTCTTTACAGCTTCATAATGCGGTACAGAGCCAGGGTGTCTTAGGTCTTGATTGATGAGAGGAAAAAATGGCAGCGGCGGAAAACTTTTAAATCCACCTGAGTCTGAAGGTCACCTCACCCACCCACGCACCTCATTTTATCATTTTATTCCAGCAACAGCTGACAGAGGAGCTCCTTATTCATATCTGGCATGGCTGTGCAAATGTACACAGAAAACACATTTAACGGTTATATATATTTTATCTGTGCAAACGTATTTAATTTGAATTACCGTTGCGTTATGTGTGCGTCTGTATATGTTTTGAACAATTACCTCTGAGTGTTGCAGGGTGATTTTCTTGCATGATTGCAGGAGGGGATGAGACGGGGAATGAAGAAGAGACCGAGGAAGAGTATTTGAATCTGCTCTATGATCCTTGCCTCAACTGCTATTTCGATCCAAAGACGGGGAAGTACTACGAGCTAGCTTGACTCAAAGCTCAAGAGAATCAAAATTAATAAATCAGAAGCCATTGACAGTGGATGAATGGCCTCAGGGTTTTTCTTTTCCTGAGGCCTGACTTATTAATCAGTAATGAATATCTGATTCACAAAACCCTTCCATGTTGCTGCCTTTGTTTATGAGAGACTAACGGGAGCTTTGTGTCTTCATAAGCAGTGTCATGTTAGGAGTGTAAAGGGGTGGGATACGGGCTTTTTTAGAGATGGAGCTGTTGCCCATTCAGTAGCACATCTGATGGTAGAGAGGGTCTTTTCAGAAGTCTTGGCTAGAAAATGAATATGTAAGCCATTTGAAAGAACATCCTGGAGCTTTTCTCACTAAGATGTATTTTAAATGTTGCCAGAATTGTGTAAAAAAAGTGTAAATATAGATTATTTGAATAAAATTTGAGTTGAAACGGCTGCTAAGTTCTTTTGTGTATTTGTAAGTGTAAGTGTAAAGTACGGCTGCTTGGACCGAGTTGCACTTACCTTACCTTATGTAGTAGCTCAACAACCAAAAAAGATAAAAGAGGATGATTGATTCTGAATTGTTGAATATTCCACAGCCACAATTGTTCCTTGTTGTGATAAATGTATCCTCAGAAGAACCTGTAACTAGGATTTTTCGGAACAGACGGGAAGCTCACGGGGTTGGCAGGTTTTTTCATCAGTCTTGCCAAAACGCTGATCGCACCTGATGAGCCGCTGATATGAGATTGATTCATCATTTTCAGCCCGAGATGAATAGTTGCTCACAACCACAGGAAGGAGGTCAAATAAACGAAGAAAAATGTAACATTCTGTCATCACATTATGATTCAGAGTGATTTTCATCAAACAATAGTCCAAGTAGATGGTTGACTGAGCCTCCGGTCTGCCCCGGTGGCACACTGGGCTCAGGTCAGAGGACGGTCTTTTTCATCAAATGCTGAAATACTGAGAGAACATTTTACGGAGTGTTCAACGAATGTGTTCATTATTTGTGAAAAAAAATCCTCTTGTCACAGTGCATGTTAAACAACGAGCTCAAGTAACACATATCATGTCCCATATTTATCCCCCAATATCAAACCAAATCTAGATCTTGGGCACAGATATTCCGGTTTTTAGACACAAAAGTAAATATTTGAATATACTTAGACACAACCAAAGACTGGAACTAGAAATAGAAATATGACTACATATATAAACTGTCAAAATGTAGGTTTTCTGGCAGGGTCATCAGAGGGTCATCTGCTGAGAGGAGCCTGTACTCTGAAAAACATTCCAACATGAGGCTTTTTTTTATCACATAAAATACTTTTATACTTATTCTCAACCATTTTTAAGGTACTGTTTTGAAAGAGTCTCGTTCAAAGGACATGTGACAACTACTGCATGACGATTTCCTGAAAAAAAAAGTTGGGGGCGTGGTTAAGATGCCCTTCGCGACAGGTGAGAGCGACCCGGAAGTAAACAAGTCATGGCGTCGTTTAAGTTGAATACAAAACATTCGTGTTGAATAACTCGGCATTTCCGCACCGATCTGACGCCTGACTCTCTCTGTATGGACCCAAACCTGCTGAGCTTCACCGCCCCGTGATGAGAGCGGGTTAACCAGCCAAGCTCAGGATGTCAGCTCAACAGGTAAACAAGGACAGACAGACAGACAGACAGACAGGTGGGGAGATCCATTACTGCTGCAGCGATCAGTGGTTTACACTCATCATCTGGCATGTACGTATGTAGGTGTTGTAACTTCACACCTGGAGCATGTGGGGGCAGAAATGTTTGTTATTCCTGGAAGAATCAGGCACCGGCTGATATCATGCAGTGGGATCATGAATATTGATGCGCTTTGCAGGAAACGCATCGCATATACTTCAGAGGGTTGAAAAAAAAGTACACATTAAACACACTTGATGTTCCAAGGCTCTGTCATCTTTTCACAGCGCATCACTCCGATAAACTACTTAACAGATCGGCGTGGAGGCATTCAGGCCGCCACGTTCACTTCTCTTCCTGGGTCGCGATGCCAAGAGCGAAGTAACATTGTGGCTCCTCTGTGACTGTACAGAGCTTCTTCTCTCAGAGGTGCCTTTCAGCGGCAGCACCTGCTGTAGGAGACTCTGAAAGTTGACACCCAGCGCCTGCGAATTGTTTGTTGTTGTTGTTGTTCAAGAAAATGCGCGTGTTGCTCATTCAGAAACAAGATCGTGGAAACGTGTTACTCACAGGTGTGGTCGATATCAGACCCTTCTCCTCGGAGTTTGTTTTTTTTCAGTCCTAATGTGATGTGAGTGCTAATTATCACTACAAAGCCCGCTGTCCTCGCGCTCTCCCTCTAACGTTTCACGCGATCTTTTAAAGGTAAAGGCCGGTGATCGCGGAAGTTTCCCTGCCTGACCGGCGCTTCGTTGCTGTGTTTTCTCTCTGTCTGAGTCCCTGTCTGCTTTATAGGATCTTTAACCACCCCGCTGTCCGATCTCACTGGGTTCATTTGTCTTTTCAGGCCGGGTCACGGCTCCACCCCGGGGTCGTCGCGTCGGTGATCTTCGTCTCCGTGGCCGCCGCGGTGGCCGCCGCGTTGATCATCCGAAGATACTGCTTCCCAGTCAAGTAAGCAAACCTCCCCCAACGAGCCTTAACGAGAGCCTTTAAATCTCCCCGCGCCGTAAACGCACTGTGTGTCACGTGGCTTCATTTCAGCGAGGCGGCGTACAGGTACTCGCAGCTGAGGCGGATGGAGGAGCAGGTGACGGAGGAGGGCGGCGACGGGGGGGCCCGCACAGTGGGAGAGGACTCAGACGAGGTCAGAGCATCACCGATTGTAGCTTTCACTGCCATCCGTACTGACACAGCTGTAACCTTCCTCATCACAGAGTATATCATTTGTGACTTCCTCTTTTTTTTGTTTTTTTCTCCCTTCTTCCTGCTGACAGGATCTTCTGGAGTAGATTCAGACTGGGCTGCTGCTGCTGGACCGACTGGAAAAGAGTTTGTTGTGGTTGAACTGTGCTGGTTCAGGGCTGAAGGAAATGGTTATTTTCATTATTGATTCATTTTGGATCAGGTAAAAAAAAAAGACAAAAACAATCTCTGTTTAATTTCCTCCACAGCGACATATCAAATGTTATCAACAACCTTAAAATATTCAGTTTAGTATCATTTAAAACATAGAAAAGCAGCAATGCATCAAATATTTGGCATTTTTTTTACCCGGATGACTGATCAGCTCTCAAAATCGATGGTGATTATCTTTCTGTCGACTGCTTAATTACTGAGCTATAGCTGTAGTGTGGTTTTTATTTCTGGATTTGTTATTCAATCACCTGGCTTGACTTCTTCTCAGGGTGTTATCTCTCTATGTTTGATGTGAAGAAGCAAGCTCGAGCATTTTTTGTATTATACAGCAACACTGATGATTTAAAAGAAACACGTAACCCTGTTGACATCAAGGCCTCCTTTCAACAGCTGCATGATTCCTTTATATTACGGTAGAGGAGCTGCTTAAGTCTGATAAATAACCCTGACGAAACTGAAGACTGTTTACAGTTTCACCTAGCTGCTCACTAAAATCTCTCCCAACACAGTGAGAGGCTTCTTTTCCTCTCTTGGTCCATCTGTTGAAATCCAGATGTGAGAGAAGGGGAGGTGATAAAAATGCTGATATGTTTCGCTCGCAGCTATAAGATGAGTTAAAGTTAAAAAGTGGCGGTAAGTTAGCTAGGACTCCGGCCTTGGTTTTACCTCTCAGGCGATACAGAATTACTCCCGACCCACTGGTAGGTGAAGGTTGTACCTGCAGGCAACACTCAGGGCTAAAAACTAAACTTCACACCCCTCTGTGTGTTTTCGAGGGGGTTCAATCCGCAATCAGTATTCTCCTAAAAAGATACTATAATGAAACATTAATCAAATATTCAACAGAAAATGGCAGAAAAGGACAGTACTCTCTGTAGTGAAGATGCTTCTTTAAAGTACCATCTGTCAAAACTAAATGTGATGTTTAAGAAGGACTGGTATATTAAAATGACAGCTATTTACACAGTATGATATAACAAACATCATAATAACTCATCATTTTCTAGATTAATGTAACTATTCAAAATACTGATAACAGCCTTTTTCAGTCAAAATACACTTCTGATCTTTACGTATTATTTCACTGGCAGCATAATAAATGCAACTGATAGGCAGTAGTTGCATTATGAAGAACGAACACCTTTGCATTAATTCAATACAAGTCCGACTTCATCACTCATATTATCTGGCAGTTCCCTGCTACAAAGCTGCACATGGAGATTTGACATTTCAGATGTTTCAAACACTCTAATTGACTTGCAGCTAAAAATAGTGCCACTAAGGCTGGAGCTATCTACCAGTTGGCCAGTTCCCTTTGAAATATATTTCTCCTTTCATGCTAACATTAACCCACTTAAAGTAAATTTGCTGCAGAGTTCAAAGACCGCTGACTCCTTAATGGACTTCGAGGCTGAGTGATGCTGCGTGATATCTTTTGACAGCTACATTTGCCGCAAAGAAAGGAAGAAGAAGGGGCGGGGGGGGGCAATGTGGTTTCTCTTTTTAATTAGGCTTTGTGTGATCAGCAAATCAAGCAGTGCACTCAATCTGTTGTCAGCAAGTTACAACGTTGAGATTTGAGTTTAAAGGTCAAGTGTTATTGTACATTTTGCAAACATCCAATGGAAGCTCTCCGGTTGCTGATGATGGGATGAATAATGACTAGTCTTTACCAATTTATATTCCTCTGTACATTTTGAGCACTGTGTGTGGCTTATTAAATGTGTTCATCCTGTGGACGGCTGTGTGTTCGCCTCCTTTTCTGTTCAACTCGTGACCTCACAGTTCGCTCTCTCTGTCTGTTAGATGAGGAACTAGCTGTGTTTCGTTATCACAGCTGAGGTGAGCGGGGACATTGTTTACCAGAAAAAGGGACAATACATGGATATTTATGTTATCCAGCGCTTTCTATCTCTGAATGTGTACTGTTCCCCATCATCAGAGATGATCAGAGAAGAGTGGCGCACACAGACCCTCTGCTGGCTCTCTTCAGCATTACACCAACGTGAGGCGCCGCACACGTCTGCTGTTGTCATGTAAACCTTTTTTGTTTTGTTTTGTTGTTTGTTTTTTAAACTCAGGTTGGATTAATATATATATTCACTTTAAGAAAGAGGCTAGGCAGAGACCACAGAGACAAATGAACTAGGAGACTACTGAAAACATGACACAGTTTTTGTAAAAATCTCACAAAATGCCACACTGTGATTCAC
>JAOXYL010000100.1:12776562-12787872 GCA_028564955.1 Terapon puta | reverse complement strand
CTAATCCCACCCATTCCACTACTCCCAGGTTATAAAACAAAATATGACATTTGAGTAAGAAACTATCAGACAGGAGTGCTTGAAAATAAAAATAACATTGATCTTGACTGTGAAGTTTATTATCGGTCTTGGAACTAGAAGTTTGCTCGCGTGATTAAATGTATATGCTTTGCTTAGTTTCCATCATATTAGGGGGCAATGGGTGGTCAAAGTGTTCATCCCTGTTGTTAAGTTTTTGGTTCCTGAATAACAATTCTGAATTTCTCCCAGAGCACAGAGTTAAGGTCTTTAACAACCATTTCCAGCATTTTATTTATTTATTTATTACTATTTATTACTAAAGGCTGCTATAGAATGAGTCAGTAAAGCTGAAAAAAATGACTACACTACAATACTTTAAGAAAATATTGCCCCCAAAAATACCCTGAAAACATACAGGAAAACATATATGTATATACTGCTGCTATGGCTGTTTTTGTTCTTCCTCTTCCTCAGCCTCAGTGATGCAGACACACCAAACTGAGCAGCAGAACCGATGCTCAGAGCTTCAGGCTCCACCACTACAGCACGCGGAGGAGAGCAGTAATCTCATCAGACCCCAAAAACCTCTCAATCCTTTGACAGTCTCCAAGAGTCACCAGGAGCTCCACAGAGAACTGCGGATGACCCACAAGAGGTTGGACAGGCACAGAGACAGTCGTAAACACTCACAGTTCACCACCATTGTTCATATAAATCAAAAGGTTCCTCTATGTTTCTGTCAGGAGAGTGTCGCAAGAAGGAAAGAGCGAACTCCAGAGGGCTTTAGAAAAGAGGAAATGGGAACAAAGGATGAAGGCGAGCCAGGATGAGGATGAGGCAAAGAGGAGCGGGTCACCGCTTCATCAAGAACTGTTGAAAAGACATCAGAGGCTTGAAAAGGTTTGCACAGGATATGTTTTATTTTTTTCACATTTTTCACAGACATTCGTGTCACATCCTACTAATATCAAAGTGACTGACATTAAATTAAATGATAAAGGCTGAGAGAATAACTCATTGCGTCATATAAAATGTTTTTTCCACGCAGAGGATGACACTGTGCTGTCTGATAAATTTGGGTTTTAAGTTGTACTGCAGTCAGCCACGAGAGGGCAGTGTAGACATTGTTTCAAACATTGCAGTGCAGTCTGGGCTCCTACAAGGGAACAGCTGACCTGTTATACACCATACTTGTGTTAATGTAGATAATTAATGATTAAGCTCATAAAAGCGATTTGTTTAGACCATTTATTCATCTCTCCACAGCTGGAGAGAGTCGAGGGACCACAGACAGACGGGCCAGAGTTCCTCCAAGTCAAAGACAGACTGAGAAGAACTGCAGTGTTGGATACAAGAGAAAAAGCAGTGTGACGTGTTACTGTTAGGAAGAAAAACTGGGAATATAAATCACTAACGTCACTTAGGTGTTTTCTGTTAAAAACCTCTGCAAGACATAGACAGCTCTGCTCAGCACAATGGTCAACCAAACAATCAGACACATTGAAGCGAGACATTTGGCCACAAATCATTCCAGTGATTAACTGACTTGTGATCATTGAAAATTAGACTGTTGGATCATTATGTAGACAGTAAAGCAGCTGACATCTGGATGATGTTGTAAAGAGCAGGGTCGACCCAAATACAAGACAGCAAGGAGGCAGAGCTGATATATAGATAAAAGTGGTTTATTGGAAGGTGCAGTCAAGTAGACGAGCAGGTACAGGCAAAGAAACATGATAAAACAGGCAAGCTGAGAAAGAGCAAAGAACTGACTGACTGATAAATATAGTCAGGTGAGAAGACAAAGAGGGAACAGGTGAAAGTTATAAGGGGGGAGCAGGTAATCGAACAAGCCGAAAAAACACAGGACCAAAGACGAGAACAGGGAGCGATATCTAAAAAATACAGAACACAACGAGAGAGACATACAGGATCGCAAAGAACACAAAGAGGGGGGCAACACAAAGACAGGGCTGTGACAGATGGGTCCTTTCTCACTTTGTTTCTTCCCAACAATGCAATATGTGAGTATTCGTGTCACTATTTCCTGAAATGTCTGTAATAGCTCTCACTACCATCTTAACAATGCTGAACAAAATGGATACTTTCTATGTTGAAGAAATGATGATGAAGAGAGTTTTGCACAATTTCACAGTGTGTTTGTTTTGGGGTATACTCAGTTTTCCCTGCAGGTTATTGTTTTAAAGTTATTGTTTTATTGAGTTATATTAATCCTCTTTTGCGCAGTTTGGAAGTGCAGTGTGATCAGCGTACTAGTCAGAAATCAGCTGACATGATGTCTAGCAACATGACTCATGTCAGCTCTGAGAATTATTGTAATTCTAAAATGATATGACTATAACTAAAGTTTTCTTTGTTTGGCCTTCATAATATTCACAGTGATGAAGCATGCACGTGAAAAACAATTTTTTTTGCTAATAAAACTGAGGAGAAGTATTCTTTTGATATTCTTTTAGGAGACTCATCTATAGGGACAGCCACGAACACTGTACATATCCTAGTAACAGCAGTGCGTGTTGTGTTTGCGTTACGTGTCATTACTGGTTTTGCATCTGGACAACAGAAGTGATAAAAAGCCTGATAAGTAAATTAGTAAAGCACACAATTATCTGTATGCATTTTGCATGTAATTTGTAAATGGTACAGTTTATGTTTGACTCACATCAACCTGTTGTTATTTACAGACCCCATCTTAAAATAAAGTTATTTTATAATGACAGAACACACAATGCATAGACAAGGAAGTTTTATTTCATTTCCTGCAATCATATCTCTGTGGGTACAAATTCATTGTATTTTCTTACAGCTTGTTCAATAACCCATGATGCATTGCATCCATACATTTGTAGCTCAAAACAGCTTTTACAAAAAAGGATATACAATATATACTTATATTTATATATATAATATACACGTGTTTCTTTATGCATTTAGATGTGTTTGTAATGGGTAAAATAAGCTTCTTTAAAAAAACAAAACAGAAACACAGCCAAGTGGAACAAATCCCAGGTAAGGTTCAACATAAGGTCAATACCAAACAAATAATAGCCAGGTTATCAAAGTCATCAACAGTTAACATGAAGCCCTTCACATACAGTTTGCATATTTTCCACAATTACAGTCATGTTTTGAGTGATTGAGTGAAATCCAGAGTGATTGCCTTATTTTACTGTACTATGGACCTGAAAGTATCCGTGACAGATTCAAGGTTTTATGTGGGCAACAAATCGCTTTATGGGTTGGTTGGCTATCTCTACCACTAACTAATAATGCAGCATCATGTCATGACATACCCTAAATTAATAATGGTGTAGTATGAATAATATCAGGATTTAGGTCTGTTATCAGTCAGTTGTCACAGGGAGAATTTTGTCATGTTTTTCTTGTCTACATTAAATATCTTGCTGAACCATCGCCTTTTTTCATCTGAGTCACATATTTATATGGTGACAACACATCTGACCCCACTTCACTGTATGGCTATAGTGCTGTAGTTCATCTCCTCGAGAGGACAAATGTAGAGCTGGAGGCTGCTCCCATGTCAGACAAGTGATGTTTCCAGCACCATGATATATGTTTTTTCATGTTTTATGCTGTGACTGGCATCTGTGTAAGATAAGGATATGTGTATTTTTTTCTGCTTGTGCCTGGGTATAAATTACTTTAAGAGTTTCTACATAAGCAACGGCAAGAGAACAGACCAGAAAAAGAAAAAAAAAATTGAGTTGTAAATAAACATAGTACAGGAGAAATGTCACTCAGGTAGAGACTTGACCATCATAGTCAATGCAAATGATAAAGTCCACTGTGCTGTGTTGCACTTTGTCAACAACATTACTTCTGGTGTTACTCACTTCACATTATATAGCTCAAAATTACAGTATTACATCATTTTTCAATACAACAGAGTAATAATAATCATGTGTGTTTATACTAATTGATCATCATTCATGTAAACATATTTAACCAGGTCATGCAAACAGTAGACCAAAACTTCTTCCACTAGAGGTGCACAGCACAGAGCAGGCGGAGCGCCCAGACTGAGATCCCTCCAACTCAGCAAAAGACCCGGGGACCGCCGGCAAACCGATATTTAGATGCTTGCCAGAAATAGAACAGGGAGGGTGAGTGTGATATGAATATGGTATTTTCTTCCCACACGTAAAGGATTTCACCGTAATTGCGCTGTCAAAATACCTCCTCCTAACAGCCCGTGGCAGAAGGTCAGATTCCTGTGATGCACAGACATAAGGGGATCTCAGTTTGAGCCTCTGATAACAGAACAGCCATAAAACGGGAAAAAAATAAAAGTTTCCTTTTGATATTCATACATTTCGAAGTTTTTCCCCAACAGAAGCATGCAGACACTCCAGGTCAGAACCTCTCCTTGCAAACCCAGTCTGAGCCAGAATATAGAGTCCCCAAAATCGCCCTTCGCTTTCCGAAAACAAGGCTTTAAAGAAAAGAATTAAACACTCATAAACGGACGGGAACACATTAATATGAGAAAAAAGACTGTGTGATCGAACAGAACAAATGGGCAGGTGGCATTGGCAGTGAAGACATGCCTCTATTCAACTAAACAGCTACTTGGTCAGTGACTGGACCGAGTCACATTGATGGGTAGAGAGTATAAAGACATGCAGGAGTAGCTTTCAGTGCAGTTTCCCTCTAAAAGGCGTTCCCCTTTTCATTGTGCCCCGTCTGGCCAGATTTTTGGAGAAAGCTGCCAGTTATATGGAGTGTGTGTGTGTGTGTGTGTGTGTATGAGCCAGATGGATATAGACAGACAGTAATTGCGGTTAGAGGTAGATGTGACAGATCACGTGGGGACGAAAATAATGGAGAAGACTGCCTTTAGGCCACCGCCTGGTCTTTGATTAAGACTCCAGAGGCTTGGGTCCATCCCGAAGCTCACATCCAGACTTTGTAAAGTCCACACTGCCAAATGACCGTGTCTGCTACCGCCATGTAAAGATCTACTACTTGTTGGGTTTCTAAAGGGGGTTCGTTTGACCCTTTCTTTTCCACTCGGAGCAGCCATGCATTCTGTTCTGCGACAAAGTGAAAACATGTATCTTTAGTTAGGATGTGTTTTTTTGTTGTTGTTGATGTTTTTTTGGGACAAAGCCTTACAGTATGTTTCTCCAAACTGTCACAGTGACCTGCTCGCTGTGGATGTACTCGGGTGGACACTGCCTGATAACTACTCTGCATTCCTGGCCAGACTGGGCGGGCGGGCTCTGGGTGCTCCAGGGATACACTGTCACCATGACAACGGGAGGTGCTCAGACGCGACTGGCTGGCCGGCAGCAGTAGGTGCAGCTCCTCAGGCTGTCCCGATCCGCGCTGCCCTCGTTGCTCCCACGTCGGCCGTCCTCATAGTGGGACACTGGAGATTAGAGTGATACAAGTTAAAGGGAAATTCTGGTGTTTCGTAATCGTAAATAAATCAGAGCAAACATGAGGCCCTTAAAAAAGCTTTCCAAATAAATAAGTCATTATAAACTATTATTTTTGAGCTTAACCAATGGTTATTAGCCCACTGGGTTAGATATGGAGTAAATAACACTGGGATATATTTCTGGGGCAAACAGCTGCTTTTTCATCTGCAAACACCAGTTTGTTTAAGCTCTGTTAATTTAGAGATGTACAACAACAAAGGAGAAAATATCTGCTAATGTCACCATCATCTGAGGAAATTCTACAAAACTAACAGGAACTGATGATAAACACCAACTAGAAAAAGACTGAAATGTCTTTCATTATGATGTAAGCAAAAAAAACCTGACCCTTGACACTGATTTCTATTTATTTTCCATGAGACTTCCATGAGAAAAACATTTTTTTGAAAGCTCAAGGAAACTAGCATGCCATGATATACACCACCGTGCCTGTATTCTGGATGTCTACAATGAAGATGACAATCGCAAAGTGACCACAACTAACGCAGAAAAATGCCAGAATGGTCCTTTAAAAGTTACGCGAAAGTTATTAAAACCTCTCACCGCCTGTCAAGCCTGCTTCCAGTGTACCTGACTCACGCTTGCTCCCCTGTTTCACTCAGGTTTCTAGACTCCCCTCCTTTACATCATCTTCTCACTTCGCTGTCTCTCCAAATCCCTCTTCGCACTCATTCATCCTTTCATCCCATCTTTCATGTGTTCCATCCTCCCCCGTCCATTCAACCCTGCCACAACTCTCCCAGCTTTCCCCCCCTTTGAGTGCCGTCTGAGGCTAAAGCTTGCCCCTCACTGCTCCTCCTTTTCTGCCTTTCACACTTTTGTCTTCCACCTCTCTTACCCAGAGTTCTCCTCCTTCTAATGCCACCTTCACACCATTAGAGATAGATGTTAGAGATGAGATAAAGATTCCCACTATTTGCGAGCATTCACGTCACCGAAAAAGATGCAAAGCTGGCTGCAAGAGTGAAAACATTGTGAATTTACAATGTAGCACAATAATAATATTTTTATTTTTATTACATCATTTTGAACTATAGACTCTGACACTCTTATTCAGTGCCAAGTTGGAGTTGTCAAAAGAGGGCCTGACGTAATTAACCTTTATTATAACCTTTATTATATATAATTAATTATTGTTGACATAAAAAAACATAAAAAATGGTAGACAAACGTGTGTTTATATCCTTTCACACATCCACCCACCCTGTATCAGCAGACTGAAAGCGAGTTTCACTGTGAACTGATGACTTACAGCTCTCCTCCTCCCCATTCCCCAAATCATCTTCCTCCTCCTCTTCCTCTTCCTCCGGGAGCAGATGTCCATGGCAGGGACTGGTGGGAGTGATCTGACTGGGTCCCTCGAGACTAGTGCCCAGCTGCAACTTCCGCATGTGGCGCACCACCGCTGTGGCATTAAATGCTTGCTGCAGGGAGGGAGAGAGAGAGAGAGAGAGAGAGAGAGAAGGGGGGGAGAGGGAGAGAGAGGAATAACCTCCTGTGTCTGACAGCTACTGAGAGAGAAAAACAAAGGCGTACAAAATGTGCTCCAACTCCTGCCAATCTTAATACTGCTCTTTCAGCAGGCCGCTCCATGATTCAGCCCAGCCACTGACCTTCCATTTACTTTTGGCAAAGTTCTTCTTGATTTGGGCGCTGACAGATTCGTGGATATTTTTGTCCAGAGCCGTGTCTCCACAGATCCTGCAAAGTCAACAAGGATCGTCTTATTATTTGCTGATTAGTAGCTTGAAATAAAATGATTCAGCATCCAGTTTAATAACTGATTCATTCTTCAAGTCATTTTTCAAGCAGACATGCAGCATGTCAAACATTAGCTGGCACTGGACAGCACATGACAGTGAACTGAGCGTCTCGGATTTTAGCATCGTTGGTCAAATAAAACAAAAATATTCAAATGTGTCACTATTGGCTGTGGGAAATTACAATTTTATAATTGTTTCTGACATTTATATATACAAAGAGATGCATTGTTTAACTGAGAAAATAATCAACAGATTAGCAGATAATCAAATTAATTATTAGATGATCTTAAGTCAATTACTTTTTCAATTAAGTCTATTAAGTCATTTTCAGAAAACAGTGAAATCTTACACAGTATGATTTTGAAGAGCACAGAATGGTGTGTTTCTATAGCTTACTGCTTCCCAAATCCCAAAAATTAACGAAGTACAACAATATAATGTATATAAAAGCTGCACATACAACATCTTAAAA
Source organism: Terapon puta (assembly GCA_028564955.1). Lineage (NCBI taxonomy): Eukaryota > Metazoa > Chordata > Actinopteri > Centrarchiformes > Terapontidae > Terapon > Terapon puta. The sequence goes on along the minus strand of JAOXYL010000100.1, from coordinate 12,780,130 downwards.
ATTACTAATTATCAAAATTGTTGATGGTAATTTTCTGTCTAATTAAAATTGTTCAATAAGACAAACTGTCACAGCGACTCTGAGTGTACATTTTGAAATATATAGACAATACATATTCTAGCTTTCATACCATGGATGCTGGAGGGCCTGCTCACACGTGTATCTCTTCAGAGGGTCTTTCTCCATCAGATGACAGATGAAGTCTTTGGCTGAGAACAAAAATGAAGTCCATGCTGTAATCGTTCCACTCTGTTGTTGGGTCTGCTGCAGATATTTTTAGAAAGTGGTAGTACCTGAATCTGAGATGTCATCCCAGTATGGAGAATCAAACTCATACTCTGCTTTCAGAATCTGCTCAAATAGCTTGGCATCATTTTCATCATAAAACGGAGGATACCCACACAACCTGAGGGAGTGATATTAGATCAGATTCAGTGCTAGAAAGTGATCCCTTTGCACTCTTCTCAGCAATGGGTAAGCTCGGACTTACAGGATATAAGAAATAACTCCTATAGACCAGCAGTCCACTGCTTTGCTGTACGGCTTCTGAGCAAGCACCTCGGGAGCTAGGAAACACACACAGCACACGTTCAGCAAAAGAGGAAAAAAAAAAGCAACTCAGAGCAGTAGCGAGGGTGGATTCAAGTAATCTTGACATTTCAGTGATACCATGTGATCTGGTAGGTCACTTTAAACACGTCGAGAGCACTTCTAAAACGCTTGTGAGTGACTCGGTAGTGGATGAAAGAGCCTCTCACAACGCAATGAATAAAGAGGGAGATATCAGCTGAAACAGCAAGTGCTCACATGAAAGAAAGGGGGGTGGGGGAGCGAGGAGAGTCGAGCTAACCAGAGAAACAAATACCTTACCCACATATCCAGGAGTACCACAGGCTGTGGACATTACACTGCCAGCTCCCTCGATCTTTGACAGCCCAAAGTCACTGATCATAATTTTTGAGTCTTCGTCCATGCTGTAATACAGCAAATTCTCTGGCTGCAAAGACAAGAAGGATTATCAGAAGGGAAGGTTGGAAATGGGAGGAAAAGGGAGCTAACTGCAAACCAGTGATACCTTCAAGTCTCTGTGGACGATCCCCATGTCGTGAAGGTATTTGACTGCATCCAAGATCTGGTGGATGAGCTGGCTGGCATCTCTCTCCGTGTAGAAACCTTTCTCCACAATCCTGTCAAACAGTTCACCTCCAGACACCCTGCAGGATGAAAATAATGGAAAACAGCTAAATTGTCGTGAATTTATACTGAATTCAGGCTGTATCAAACTGGATTGTTTTCATTATCACCACTGACTTTTGAAAAATTGTATAAATCAATTGTATAAATCAAGATCCTCAAGCAACTCCATTACAAAGTAAAGCAGTCAAATATTGCTCAAACTGAAAACTTAGTTATACCGGTCTAGATAAATAAACTGCCAAATACGTGAGGCTGGATTTAGACAGAAACTGTGAATAAAAATTAAACGTAAGCCATCAAGCATATTTGGCATAATTAGTTTTGAGTATTACAGTTGTTACAGACTATATATGATGTGTGTAATGATGATGTTACACCCTTAAAGCTATTTGAAGGGAAATAAAGGAGGGGGGATTTATGGTAACTGAACATTGATGCAATAAAATCACAAACAGAGCCCAAAGATATTCAATTTACAGCGATGTTAACCAGAGAAAGGCTGCACATACTGTAGCAGAGAATCTTTGGCAATTTTTGACAATTTGATGAATTTGAATTAATTTCCTTTAAATACACAAACTGATCATCACTGTTTCAACTCTGCTTTGGTGTAGAAAAAAAAGCTAAATACACACTTCATGCATCATATAAATGGTCTCCGTTTAAGATAAAGAGGAAGATGAACTCACAGCTGCATGACAAGATATAGATGGGATGTACTTTCGAAGATGTCCTCCAGTGAGACGATGTTGGGGTGCTTGATTCTGAGGAAGACAGAACATGTTTCATTTTTAATCGAGCCACATTTCTGTAATGCTTACTGTCGATCGGTCACCAGATGGCATTCTTGCTGCATAATTCAAATTTAGAGTGGCCTGTTTGTTCTCTCTTCTGTGGAAAGCCTTACAGTAAATTGGAATCAAATCTATGAGTTTGCCCTGTTCTCCTAAAAAAAATAACAGAAGAAAAGCCTCTTAGATCAAACCAAGAATATCTACAGATACAGTGACTGCGGCCTGTGACGACAAAGACCATGTATGTGTCTGAAACCATTAACGAAGAACAGCGTTGGAGATTATAGCTATAGCGGCCTCAACAGAACTATAGCAACTGACTATAACAAATGCTACTCTCATGCACAAAAAAATAAAGTGGATTGTTTATTGTTGTGATCCAGCCAACAGACCGTCGAGCATCTCTCTTGGCTCTTGAGTCAAGTTGAGAGCATGTGAACACACTATCACTATCACACATCAGCAGCTGAGAGGAACTAATGTGACTTCCAGTGGAAATGGAGAAATCCCTCTGTGTGCCTTTTTCATTTCATTTTTTAACTTTCTTGTCTGCTGCTCTTGTACCCCTCTCATCAATTTAATGGTGACTTCAAGTATTTGACCAAACTCCACCCATCCCATTTTCCGTACCTTTCTCCTTCTATCGCACCCCACGCCCCCACCCTCACCACTTCTCCACCCTATATGTCTCCTTCTCTTTCTTCAGTACACTGCTGCGGGGAACTCCACACCATCTCCGCTTCTGTGTGCTGTTGCCCTGGCAACAGGAATACTAAAAATAGATCTATCTTCTTTACTCCTGACATTTCCGGAGCACAATCCCACTGTTTCTACTGACACCATGCATTTAGTCACCCATTCAATTGACCCCTTGTATACTGTGTATGCTGCATCTGTGCATGCATTGTTGTAAGAAGCCACGCTGACTAATTCCTCCTGCTGGACACAAAGCGGCAACTGATGCATCGCGAGGAGCTCCGGCGGCCTCACCTGTGTAGTACTGCGATCTCATTTTCGATGTTGTTCTCTTTGCCCTCCAATGCTTTCTTGGGGATGCACTTGATGGCCACCAGCCTCTGGGTCCTTTTCTCCTCTGCTAGAACCACCTCAGAGAAAGCTCCCCTAAAACACAGGCAGTGGAAATGCACACACACACGCACACACACACACACACACATACACGCACACATTAGAGAAAGAATGGAAAATGTGTGGGAGTGTGAGGTGAAATGGACAAGATTGGAAAGCTAAAGCGAGATTCATTCTTCTTACGCTACAGGCAACAATGGACTGAAACAAAAGAGGCAGAATATTCAGAGGAATTGTTCTCTTGCTCATGCAAATCATTTTTTTTTTATTCTTCTTAATATTTTTTCAATGCAAATGCAGTTTCAGTGCAGTGTCTTTTTGGTCCTCCCACACAAAATAAAATCCATCTTATGAGATATTTTAGTTGCTACCTAAAAAAAAATGTCTCTCAACTAACCACAACAGCAGAGGTTTTTTTAAAAAAAGATCTCAAACCAACTCCATTCAGCTATCTGTGTGTGTGTGTGTGTGTGTGTGTGTGTGTGTGT
>JAOXYL010000100.1:12762769-12774059 GCA_028564955.1 Terapon puta | reverse complement strand
ATAGATAGATAGATAGATAGATAGATAGATAGATAGATAGAGAGAGAGAGAGAGAGAGAGAGAGAGAGAGAGAGAGAAAGAAAGAGAGAGAGAGAGAAAGAGAGAGAGCATGACATAAGAAGCCCTGGTAATCATACATCTGTAACAGACTGTCAGGGTGTCTGCCCCAAAGTCATCAGCACAACATGAACATCACAGCATGGGTCTCTCTCACACACACACGCAGATACACACAAGTTGCTAAAGACACTGTAATCCCAGCTGTCCATATGGGAAAATATTGATTCACACGTTCTCAGATTGCTGTCAGCATCTTGCGGTGCTGTCTTGTCGTTGAGCGTGCTCTTACTGCCGGTCTCCATCAGCTGACAATTTATCATTGTTAATTTTAACACGATGGGCCGTTAATAAACTACATTAAAAGGACAGCTGCCCAGTACCCTGCAGGCAAACTCTAGTATTTCTAGTCTTTGTGTAATGTGTCATAGTAACGCAGTTGTAATTGTAACAGTGATTCAGTAATATTGATGATTGGTTGTGGCATTCAAACAAAAGCAATCAGCTGTCTGAAAAGGAAGTCACTGTAGCAACTCAAGCTGCGGTATGGTGAATGATAAAATTAAATGTAGGTTCTTAATGTTGGCATTACTTTTCAAATTACACATGCATAGATGAGGAAACATGTGCTTCTGAGTTATGCAGTTTCAAAAGACTTCTATTAAACATTATGCTAACCTCTCTAAAGTTGTCTAAATGTTAGGAACCTAACATTTTACCATTTGAGGGTTATTTTAATATTTTATTTATTTATTATTTCAATTTCAGGTTATATCCTTTTATTTAAGAGTCATGCCTGTTAAACACATCCCATATTATCTGTAACGTTGTCACGTGTTATCAAGCTAATGTTTGGTCAGTCAGCTCAGTCTCACCTGGCCTTACCAGCTGTAAATATTTAATAACATCTAATCTTTATTAAAAAGACTGTTTGTGTGGTGCAATCTGATTTAATTGAGTTATGTGTAAATTTCCACTTAGTAAACACTCATGTTACAACCAGGCTTAGTCTGAGCAGCTGGTGCAACCTGCCCTGGACTTGCAACACAATAACTAACTTCAATACCAAGGGGTGTGATAAAATTAAAATGATGGATATTGCTGCAAGGCCAAATATTATTTATAAAATTGTTTTTTGTTGTCATTGTTTTAAAGATGCACTATCAATCAGGCAGAGTCAGGCCAATTCAATCTGTTTCAGACAGCTTCGAGCATCCATCAGTGTATTGATCTCACCTGATGCAAGCGCCCACCTCAACCCCAACATGCTTCAGAGTCCCAAAAAAGCTTTCTCTTTTTAGCCTAATCCATTTTGTGTGTGTGCTTGTAGGTGGATGTGTGTGTGTGTGTGTGTGTGTGTGTGTGTGTGCGCGTGTGTGTGTGTGTGTGTGTGTGTGAGAGAGAGAGAGAGAGAGGGGCAAAGAGTTAAGAGTGTATATCTGCAAACATACAGTTCACTCCCATTGCAAACAATCTCTAGATTCACTCTTACGTTGGCGTCATTATGAAAAATAGCTTTGCATACTCACATCAGCAGAACTCGGACCTGGACCATTCACTCACAAATGTACAACTGTATGTTTTCCATCTACTCTACTAAAGTCATGTGTAGGTCAAATCTCTTAACTCCCCTGCTCTTCTCTATAAACAAGCCGACCAGCACAAGTGCTTTCCAACAGTGTTTAGTACTGCACAGTCACAATGTTTATGCTCCTGCACATTATCCGCCTGGACTTCACAAGTAGTTCCTAAAACCGCCTGCCCCATATCTTACATGTTACATCTAAAGCAGTATTAAAAGTTCATTCAATTACAATTCAGTACAATCAAGATACATTCAATTAGCTTGTCTATCATATTGAATTTTCAACCAGGTCCTTCCTGATATCAAATTAGACAATATACATTTTAATATAGAATCCAATGGCGTTTTATGAAAGGAGTGCTGCTCCTGCTGAGAATCAACACCAAATTCTGCAGCTCTCTGCATGTTTGTATTAGGTATCGTGTAAGTGCTTTGTTCGGGGAACAGCTCTACGATGGAGATGTCTAAAAGAAGAACTGAGTGTCAGCAGGACACTGAAGAAGCACTTTGCTGTGGATGTTTAGGGCTGTTTTTACTGCTGTGTTGTGGTCTGAAATTATTTTGTTAACAGGCCCCATGCGCTTCATTTCTGTCAGATAAGCTGCCAGCTTACAGAGAGATCTGTCCACAGGACTCTTAAAGTGATCTAATGTCCAAACATCAATATACAAATCCTATCCTTGCAAATCTCACAGAACTGCATTTTAATTGTATTTCACACATAAACAAAGCAAACCAAGGTCATAGGTTACAATCTCTAAGTCATTTTATGGGACATTTAAACAAACTGTGAGAGGAAAAGACACCCATAATGTCAATGTCTATGAAAAACAGAGTTGCTCACACACTAATTACACTGACTTCAACAAAACCCATAACAACTACAGTGGTGGGTGAGCTGCTCTACCCTCTGCCCCCATCTACAGCCTTTAACAAAAACTCTCTTGGCGACGACAGAACCCAGATCACAGTTAGGAGAAATTGAGAAGGAATACAACTACATGATACATGTTTATTTGACCAAAAAGAGAGATGTCTATGTCTCTACATTCACTCTGAAGAGTCAGAATCAACACCACAAGGCCAAAAAATCTGTATAATTATATAGAGCTATATATACACTTTACCTGCCTCTTTCATTCCATACATTTGATAATGACATTGTTAAAGGAGGCTAGTGTTAATGTGTTAATAATAAAAATCTATAAAGTGACAAAATGTGTGCGACCAAAGGCTGACATGATAGCTGCGGAGTGGGAAGGAGTTTTTTCATCTGCTAACCCCACCTGGAGGACAGCTTGTCCTGAAGTGGACTCCTAGCAGAGGTAAAACTGTGAGGATTAGCTGGATCTGAATATAATATTTCTACATAAATCAATTAACTTCACGCACTGAATTCCTGGATAAAGCTCCTCTGTAATCTTCTCCCCGAGCATAAGGAGCTTTCCGTCAACACATTAATTCTGCCCTCTGCCAGGTCCGGCTATAGTGACAGGAAGGAAAGAATATTACTACAGCTTTTTTTCCTCCCCAATGTTTTTCTCCCGAAAATGTGAGAACATACAATCCTGGCAATTCACCCTTTCAATCTTTGTTACATAACCTTTAATATTGCGCTTCAAATTACAATCACTCTTTCAAGTTCCTGAGAGTCTTAGTGGAATCACAGCAGAAGTTATCAACGTTTAGCAGCAGTGGTGAATTCTCAAATATACAGCCTGCTAGTCAAAGTGCATTGCATATGGCATGCGCAGCTCTAGAGACACGCACCGATTGAGTCCTGCTTGATGTCCTCCTACAGCACTCGACATTACCAGACAGCCTCATCATCTTCCCACTGCGGTTTCACTTTTTTGGACGCGAACCAGAGTTGCGCAGTCATTAAAATCTGATTCTGTGCAGCCTCTCCGGGGAAGCAGGTGTGATTCCAAGAAGAAAGAAAACAACCACACTCCATATGGCACACTCGTGTCATCACAGGTGGATGTGCGTGGGGTCACTTGTACTTAGTTTTGTGGGGGTGGAGAGGTGCGGCCCTGACCATCTGGACTCAATCCTGTCCCCCTGGAGAGCGCAGTCACAGGTCTGTGTGAGGCTGGCCCTCACCATTACTGACTGCGAGGCAGCCTTTACCCTGCCGGCTGAAGATTAATTTTGCAGTTTACTCCTAAATGAGAGTGTATTAAATCAGCATGTCAATGTAAATATAATCTGTTTTGGATTCCAGACTATGCAGCGATATTAAATGTAGTGGGGGTCAATGCAAGGGCCACACAACATACAGGTTGCCACTGGACCTCATCATGTAAAGAGCTGTACTTGAGCTTTAAAAGGTTTTTCGCATTAATCTTAGGTGGTTGCTGCAGGAAGGAGTTGTGGTCTCAGGATTGTGATAATTTCTTCTGCCTTGAGCATACGTGTGCTCTCCATTAGTGTAAGAATGAAGAGGACTACACTCCGTCACATCCATCCAGTCAATCATTGCATGAGCGGAGGAAGGCGCAGCTTATTCTGACACAGAGACGGGCTCTGTTAAAAAAATGACAGGTTTCATTGGGTTTTGTATAGTAACTTGTATATGTAGTACTCGTGGGCAATAAGAAAGAAACACTGGATTTAGTTTCAGGCACGGTGTCAGGATGAGACATGGGCTTTCACTGCTACTACACAAAGAGAAAAATGTTTTAAAAGCCTTGCATCCATTCAGGACTCATTTCACTCTGCTCACAATAAAGAAATCCACGTCAGTGCTGACATGAAGGCCAGACTGTTGAAATATCATCACTTTTGTAACGTCAGTCAGGTCCATCTCACATTATGCACATTAATATACAGTATCTATGCTGAAGTGGCAGGATCGGCTTGCATTAGTGATTGGTGCTATACAACCCATATCACGTGTGTTGAATGACTTACAGTCCCCAGTGTGGATCTGCCATGAGCTGTCATATTGTTTTAATGACATAAATAAGCGTTCGAGTTGAAATACAGTCACTGGTGCTCACGAGTACTGACATGATGCCCAGGGCAGGAGAAATGACTGAACTGACAATGATGTTTGGCTACAAGGACACTCGTGAAGCCAAGCACACATGCCTGCACGTGCATAGCTAAGTGTACAAAAAAAAAACACGTTCTAGCTTCAGAAACGTTTGGTCAGCAACAGTCGCGACTGTAATGAAAGCTGAACTGTATATATGCGAGAGATGTTTCCAAAACTAGATTCACTAAAGAACTGAATTCTTTTGTTTTTAGACACATTTTCTTTGCCCATCAATACCATTTCAAAATGTTTCTGCACTGCTCAGGGGAAAGTCAGATTGGCAAATGGGTGAAAAAGTGCATTTTTGAATACTTTGAGGCAAGTGGGAAACAGTTGAGTCAGCAACCACCAGCAGCCAAGAACTAGACAAGTCTGAGTCAAAATAGGCAGAAGTGACAGGCACATCCAAGGTGTCAGTCAAGTTGCTCAAGAGACTCTGGTCCAGACTACTCAGCCCTGACAGCATGGACAGATGGGAGGAGGGGGAATGAGCATTTGGTTCCCTTTGACCCCTTGCTTTCACTAACTCTCACTAAATTGTGGATGCACTCTAATCAATTACAATGAACACACATAGGAGCTTCACTATGTTTTGCCCCTCTGGTAATCCCTGGACTGCCAGCACTAAACTATCAGCGCAACTTACGTTCCCAGGACTTCTTTGAAGTCATAATGCTCTTTGATGTCCGATGTCTTCTTTTTCCACCCATTTCCATCCTCTCCAAGAGGCATCCTACAATGCTGATCGGATTCGCCACACTACAGCTGTGAGGCGAAAAGAGCAGAAATAAAAAAATGATAATAATAATAATAAAAAAACTGTGAATAGACTCAGAGCATATGCACAATTAGGCTTCACATAATTAAATCTAAATTAATCTTTGGAGGATGGTGCTAAATTGAAGCAAAAATCAACACCCAGATCGGAGAAGTGACTTTTAATCAAAGTAAGTTTGTAAGACAAGAGCCCCCTGAATGGTTTTGTATCATGTTATAATGAGGTTTCATCCATTTTCTGACACTTTCTCTATTACAGCCATCACTCCAGCACACAGTGGGGATATAATAAATAGGACTTTAAATATTGCTCAGCAATCAGAGGGCAGCATTGCACTCTTTAATGTGTTTAATTAAGAGTGTTTAGACCGCGGGAGATATTCTGCCTCTGCATCAGTTCAATACCTCCATTACAGTTTGGCTGACTGATTGCTGCATAAAACCTCAAGCCATTAAATAAATCATTGATTTTTTTTTTCCCTGATGAGGCGTTTCAGTTGCTGCAGCTCTTGCTCATATTTTGTTTTTAAAACCACTGAGTTTGATTGGAGTGGATGACAGGAAGACAAGTTATTTCTTCTGGTCTGAGTGGTGCCTGATTAATAAGCTGAACCAAGTCTAGCCTGAGCACTGTAGTCACTCCATTTGTTTCAGTCTTTGCTCTTGTGTTATTCTCCTTGAACAGAACCTTTACAGACACAAATAATAAGAAAGCATTAACACCAAACGGATTAAGATTAAAAAATAAGAAAGTCACACACCGTTTAGAAAATGTGACCACCGACAACAAAACAAAAGCCACAACCCACAAGGACAGACTCCTTCACTGACAACCAGCCGGGCAACAATGAACAGCAACAAATAACAGCTTGAAAGTGGGACAAACAGTGCAGCAGAGGAGACGGACGGGGGACCGTGCACCGCCTCGAAAAACAAAACGCATGGTCAGTGGAGGCAGATGGGAGGGGGGGTGGTGAGGGGGGCTGTGCTATATTTAACATCTGAAGCTTTAAACAATAACGATGCTCTGTTGGAAGGGTGTAAAAAATGGGGAAAAAACAGGATGCAAATGAAAACTGGTCTTCTCTTAAATGGAAAGCGTGTTTCCCCTGAGAGACAGTTGGTAACCTTCTCCGCGTTAAAGGCTGCAGGGCGTGAATGACAAGAGGCTGAATGAAGATCATTTAAAGAGAGAGAGAGGGAGGGGGGGTCTTTTGCGATGTGCAATGTTCCAAAAAATGACTGCATTAGTTTTTTTCTTTCTTTCCTGATGGAGGTGATCGAGGAGGCTGGAGAAATAAATAAATAAATAAATAAAGGCGGTTGTGGGTGTGCGAGCCGTGCTGCAGCGCTCAAGGGTACGGCAGTCAAAGGAAGGCAGCATCTTCGGGTTAAATCTGGAGAGGCTGCAGACATGCGACACGGAGGCGCGCTCTGCAAGTTTCACTGCCGAAATGGGTGAGAAAAAAAAGACAAAAAACAAAAAAAAACAAACAGACGCTACACGACTGAAAGGTGCGTTTAAGCGGACGCATGTGTGTAAGAAAAAAATAATAAACGACAAGAATAAACACGTACCTAAATGGCGATCTGTGGCTGCGATGCGCTCTCCTTCCCTCTGGGAGCGATGTGGTTGCTGTGCCTGTGCGCAGCGCCGGGTCCGCTCAGACTTCTCCTGACGTCAAGACAAGCAGACGTCTATGGACGCGGCGCAGCACAAAATCACTCACTGTTCCCTTCAGCGGCGAGGTCTGCGATTCACCTCATGACACCGCCGTCTGTTATGTTGTGGACGTTTTTTCTTTTCTTTTTCTTTTTTTTTTCTCCAACCCCCCCCCCCTCCTGTTTCTTTCTGTCTCGTCATTTGCTGCGCGCCTCTCGCCGCTCCATGACGCGCCCCCGCCGTGTGTGCAGGGCGCGTTCAGACACATTTCACTGGCTTTTCTAACGTGTCACTGCGAGGAATTAATTGCGCACAAAACGACGGCCTGTGTGAGGGGAAAGTCTATTTTTCAAGGGGTTTAGGCTGTGATTGTGCCGCAGGATGAGGGAGGGTCCATGAGTTTTAACAAAGAGGGCCTAATGTGCGCTGGCAGGGTATTAAAGCCTCCCACCAAAATAGGGGGGGGGGGTGACGCCCTGCTTCACCCTCTCCCAGCATCCACTGTCACAGTCATCCACACTGGACCCCGGCTCTCACAGGTCAGGGCCCAGCATCAGAGGTGTGTGTGAGGTGAGGATGCATTACTTTATAGATGATCAAAATACAACAACACTGGACTAAAAATACCCAAAAGTGTATTCACAGTCTCTCCCACAGTTTTAACAAAAGTTGAACAGCTCAAAGGATGGTTTCATTGCAGCGCTATTTATGTTGCAACACATTGTAAGGAGGTGTTCCTGTTATTGTGCCCACTTCTCCTGACTACAGATATTATTGTCCAAACGTGTGAAGAGAAAGTGCTGATGAATAGCCATGTATCTTGTTTAAATGGGATTCTTTGTGTTTCTGTGTTTTCACAAGAGTATTCTCGGGTGGATGGACAACAGTTAATATGTTACAGGACTGCATCACATCATGCTGTGAATACAACACCTGATCATTCTCCTGTTACCCTATCCACACATCAAGCAATAACCCAATTCTCGAAAGCCCCTTCTGACCAACAACCACCCCAACAACAGAATTATGATAAACATAGATAACATCTGCAGATTTATCGACACTCCATCGTATCTGACTGCAAACAGTGCATGAATGCAGACATGCACCAACATACCCAAATAAATGTCTGCTTTGTTAATATCTCTGTCTCCCCCTTTGTCTCTTCTCTCTTTAAATGAAAGAACCATACAATATTCCAGTGTGCTTATGCTTTGCCAGTGCGTATGACAAATTAAGTTACTTGAACAGAAAGCTTTGAGTCTTAAATGTGTAACATTTTGGTAACTTAACTCCATTGATGAACTTTTTGTAACCTGTTTTTGCAGACACAACACAGCTATTTTTGGACCATGGTGCAACCTTTGACTTGTTCCACTTTACAGAAATAAAAATGTCATTGACAGACAGTGAGGTGCAACTTCTGAGCTCTGACCCCATTTAAGACTGCTATGTGGTTTACAAGTACCCCACATTTGATTCCCTGTGTTGCTCACTGTCATCTCTGTACATACTCCCCTAACGTTAAAGCCTTATTTTTCACTGGCTGTAATGGTTTTCAAGTTTGCATTTCCATTCTATCATTTACAGTTTTATGTTACACTCTTGTTGTAAAGCATTTAAAGCGTTTAAAAGTAAACTTGTCAAGCAAAATGAAATAATAATAATAAACTAGAAATGTTTGAGCTAGTGAGTCAGCGAAAACATATATTCACTAAGGTTTTATTAAACACTGAAAAGAAGTGCTACATGTTTGGTACTTTTGGTTCATAGGCTGCATATAAAGGAAGGTCTATGGTTTCATTCTCAACCTCATCATTAACCACAAACAGACTTTCTTTTCTCGGCTTGTACTTGCAAACACCCCTAGGTATAGAGAGAAGGCTGTAAACAACATTTTAGTTTTCTCGGTTTTCTATCACTGTGTAAAGCTTGCAAGATGTCAAGATGTTCTTAAAAATATTTTTGGAAGCGTTGTATAAATAATGGCCACTATGGTCATTGTTGTTTGACATTTAAATTATGTCTCAACAAACTTTCACTGCTGTCTTTAAAAGCCGACACAATCTTGTCGGCCCTATGATGCACATAATTAAATAAAACAAGTATTTATTATAAAACATCTAATTGTTCCCCGTGAGTGACATACGCTGCAGTACCACTCCTATCCTGTAGGTGGTGGCGCTGTCTCTGGGTGCGCTTTTCTTTTCTACACACAAGCACAATACAACCTCAACTTCCGGGCAGGAGTTTTCAAACAACACTGGCTAACCAGCTAGCCGCTACATATTCATTTGCTCAGGGAACTACGGCATACTTTGCTGAGTTTTGGGTAAGATTAAAAAGATTTGAAAGTTTATTTTGTTATATTTATCCCGGCTTGCATCCATCGCATGGTAACTTTAGGTTATTTAGCTCGGCTGTATTGTTTTGGAAAGCGGTAACTCAGCCAGGCTAACACGCTAACAGACGCTCGTCTATTCGCTTTGTTTCATACATTCATGCTAAAGCTACAGCTAACCGGCTCACTTTCAAGTTTCATCCTTGTTGTGAATGGCGCGATGAACTCCTTTTGGTTAATCAACTTAAGTGCGCGTTTGTGGAGTCAAAATCCAATGGCTTGTTTAACGTAATTTGTTTTTGTTTCTACAGCTAGCGGGCTAGCCTGTTGTTACAACCAGCGATGTCGAGCTCCAAGAGGAGAAGAGCCACTTCACCATCCAGCAGTGTGAGCGGAGGCGGTGACCTGGATGAAACCTCCTCTTCCACTCCTGGGAGCGGCAGGAAAAGAAGAAGGATCTCCAATGTCCCTCCTGTGGATACGGTAAATGCGCATTATTTATTTACAGCAGTTTGAGCGTTTTTAATCCGTCTTTTGCACGCATCAGTAAACGCGTCAACAAGTACTGAGGGTGTTGATGATTTGTTCCTCACAGATTGCTGTATGCCATGAGCTGTTCAACGCTGTCAGAGACTACAAGGATGAGCATGGAAGGCAACTTTGTGAAACTTTCCTTCGGGTGCCAAAGAGAAGGTAGGTTTAAGATTAAAGATTTAATTTATCATGTGCACAACAGTCAAATGGAGCAGTAGTTCGAATGAAAATCCTCAGACATAGAAACCCTCTAACAATGCAAAAAAATATGTAGATAGACACTGCATAAATAAAAGTTACTAAAAGTATAAGATACAGTACAATAGAAAATAGTATATTCAAAACAATGTAATATTAAACAAACATAGCTACAAATACAGTACTGATGAGACAGATGTGCAAAAGTGTAACTATAGTAAGAAATATGTATAAATGGGGACGTAAACAGGATAACATAAAGACCATAGAAAAAGCTTAAAATCTGCAGAGCTGTAAATGATGTTTGTCGACTTTTTGTAGTTAACACAGACACCAACCATCATAAACTGAACGTGTCGTGGTGAGACAGTCTTACTGTTGGTGAATCTTTCTGAGTCGCTCATCCAGAAGTAAGGAGATTATAGTGGTGTCTGATCCCTCTTGTTCTTTTTCAGGAACCTGCCTGATTATTATGAAGTGGTGTCCCAGCCCATTGATATGACAAAAATTCAGTATAAACTGAAGTCAGAAGATTACACTGATGTGGAGCAGCTTACTGCAGACTTCCAGCTCATGTTCAACAATGCCAAATCGTTCTACAAGGTACAGAGAAGGAAAGCACTGCTACACTGCTCGTTCTGTAATTTAGTATAATGTCACAGTAATTCTGTTATAGTAAGTAGTATTATAGTAAGTAATATTTTTTCATGGTCTCCTTATTCTCTCAACAATACCGTATTCCTGTTCATGTTCAACAATCCAGAATGACAGTGAGGAGTATCAAGCTGCATGCAAACTGTGGGAAGTTTATTTGCAAACAAGGACAGAGTTTGTGCAACCTGGGGACGGAGATGAGGATGATGAAGATGGTGATGATATGATGGATAATCCAGGAATGTCAACAGAAGATGAGGCAAGTTTTTTTTTTAGATTTATTGTTGGTTTGCCTTATTTGCTTGAATGACTCTGACTTACGAGTTTGGAAAAGTGTCTGTTTATTGAATGAATTTTCAAATGTTATAGATGTCGGAAATATGTGTTTGTTTGTAATAACTAACAAGGACCACCATGCTGCAGGGCAACTAACTTTAA
>JAOXYL010000100.1:12738052-12756554 GCA_028564955.1 Terapon puta | reverse complement strand
CCGGGGTTCCAAGCAAGCTGAGTCGAGCCGAAAATGTGACGTTGGCAGCAGGCCACTGATTGGCTTTTGTGTGACGTTACTAGATGAGTCTGGAGAGTGACTTGTTAAGTCAACCCTGCTGTTTTTAAAATCCAACAACAGCAATGAACACTATCAGAGATGGCTGCACAGAAATCAACCCTGCAGAGCAACGACGAGGTGCAGACATTTCTTTGTTTGGTGGCCTCCATTGTTGCTTTGTGTTTGTGTCGCATAACAAATGACGTCACTGGAGTTTCAGCCGCATTGCTACGACCCCACCCACGCTGAGGTGGTAATCTGTATTAATGGGAAAACAACCAAAACTGAGTCGAGCCAAGCCGAGCCAGGTTGAGTAGTGCTAGAGCTGTGTAATGGAAAGGCACCATTAGAGGAAGAGTCCAGCACTGTGGGAAATAATAATATGTTTTTTTATTTGTAGCAGGTAGCTGGATAATTTTACCTCTCATATCTGTCTGTCAAATAAAAGGTACCAGCCAGCCAGCCACTGGTTAGCTTAGCACAAACACTGAAATTGGCTAAAATGATTGCCTGGCTCCATCCAGAGAGGAAAAAATGCATCCAAGCGCCTTAGAAGTTCTATTACACCCCACATTTGGTTGTTCTATCCAAAAACCAATAAAAAAAAAAACAGTTCATTGTTAATTGTGTCATGTGCTGGACTATTCCTTGACTGGGACTGTTGACTTGCTTTAGTCGTGCTGGTTGACCGGCAACTACTCACAGCCAAGAATCCAGCATAAAACATAAAACAATAGATTTACAGTCAAGAAAGTGAATAACCATAACCATCTTTTTTATTGATATTACAACTGTCATTTTTGCATTTGCTTTATTATCCACCTGGCCTGCTCTCCAGGAAAATGTATGGTGTCCTCCTTCAAGGACTACCTGTCCTGCAGACCTACTGAGTATTCAGAGGAAGACATCCTGCTGTGCGAGAGCCGCTACATTGAGACAGAGAAGCAGATGAAAAAGTTCAAGGGCCTGAAACGCTTCTCATACTCTTCCAAAGTGGTGGAGGATGAAATCCTTTATTTCAGGTTGGTCAGTCAAGCAGAGCCACTCTTTCTGATTCAGAGCTGTACAATGTCTTGCCAGTCAGAATTTTTACTTATTTTTATTGTGCTCGCGTCTTGTGTAGGAAGTTGATAGTGCCACAGAAGGAGGCATCACCGTTTCTGGATAAAAAGATAGATGAGCTTGAGGTTAAACTGGCAGATATAGAGGACGGAGATGACGATATGGAAGATATGGAAGATGAGGAGGAGGCTCCAGCGACGCCCTCTATGCCTCAGATGCAAACCCCACTAACGAGCGATATGGACATCATGCCATACACACCTTCTCAGGTACCTACATTATCCAAAGATGTATCTACAAAGGATTCAAACCTCTGCTGCTAATAATACATTTAAACATGATTTTCTTTTTTAAGTCCACTCCTAAGGTGAAGGGTTTATCGAAGAAGGAAGGGGCCAAAAGGAAGATGAATATGAGTGGCTACATCTTGTTCAGCAGTGAAATGCGAGCGGTCATCAAAGCTCGACACCCGGACTTCTCCTTCGGTGAACTGAGCCGACTCGTGGGCACCGAGTGGAGGAACCTTGAGACTTCCAAGAAAGCAGAGTATGAAGGTGAGAAGAGGCAATTAAAGGTTATCAAAGTTCTCTGATGTGAACTGAAGTAAAGACTAAAGGGATTTGTTTATTCCAGAACGTGCAGCCAAAATAGTGGAGCAACAAGACCGAGAGAGACCACCCCAGAAGCAAGCGTCCCCTAGAGCAGGTACCCCCGTAGGGGCACTGATGGGGGTGGTGCCTTCGCCTAGCACTATGGGAATGATAAACCAGACCATGTCACCTGTGTCAGGTAACCCCTCTCAGAGGCAGCACGAGTGTTTGACAACAAGGCAGCAGGGAAATGAGACTGGACTGTTAAGACCCGTAATCCTCTAATTTTCTAACCATCTGAAATTTATTTACCTCAAAACTTCATCTTAAAAGCATCATTTTTCTTCTTTTTGCTGCTGTTTCACATTGTTTTATGTTCATAGTTTCATCCCTAGCTCCATATTCGAGTGCATGACATTGACTGCATGATTGTATTTTTAACCATGAATAACTTGCCTGCTAACATTCTCAGACCCATTTGTATTGTTTGCCCCTTTCATACACTGAGCCTTTAACAGTAGATCAGGTTATTTGGATGAAGCTGTGGTTTTCACCATCCACATATTGGTCCCCCAAGCAATGAAATCAAATGTCAAGTTGGTTTTCAAAAGGTTTTCTTTTGCTGGACCACAAGCAGACGACCATTCTGTATTTTTATAGTTTCATCGTTTACATCATATCACAGTTTGGTCAAATATACCGTTAATTTGGTGGCAATTTGAAACCACGATTGTGTAATAGAAGTGCATAATACTCTCCGTAAGGATATTTAATCTTCTCATATACAAGAGTATCTTTATTTTAAGGTGTATGTGTGAAAGGGGCCACTGTGTGCAGTAGTAGTGCATGTTGTTGTAGAGTCAGCTGCATGACACTTATGCATGGATATGTTGTCCTCTCCTCGCCCTCTTCCCCAAGGCATGATGGGAGCTTACGGCCCACCTTACATGCAGGGCCCCCATGAGGGCTTGTTGAGTGTGGCCCCAATGCCGCCTCACCCTGCAGGGGGGCCCCACCTGCCTCCTCACCATCTCCAGCAAGGTATGCCTGGGTACCCTGGCATGCTTCATCAGGGTAAGGGCCACTGTCCTAGCCACATCCGCTCAATCACATCCAGTCGTGTCTCTCCTGCTGGAGGGGTTTACCTGGTCCACAGGCTGCACAGCCTGATCTACTCACCAAGCGGTCAAAACTCTCTGGTTTCCCAACAACCTCTCTGAAAGTGCACTCACATGCAACACCTGAAATATACAGCACTCACATAGACATTCACGCGTATAATGCATGTAAAAACAAACCAAACAACTAATATTCAACTGATACTCAGAAACTAACATTTCCAGTCATTGTAAAACATTTCTGTGGATATTAACATGAAGCAAACCGGCATGGCTTTATTGCTAAATGCACAGAAACCAGACATATATTTTCATTCTACAGGTATGATTGGCGCTGGCATGAATGGCATGGCAGGAAGTCCTGCACAAGGAAACTTTATGCAACAGGTGACTCTCATTTCAGAAAATACGACACAAATGTTTTTTTACTTAGCATGAAGATTTTTTTTAAATTCATTTTTCCACATATTGTCCATCTACTAAAAAGAATATTATCATTGTCCAAATTTAGCCGGGGATGTACAGCCCGGGACCACATGCTCCTCCACCATACCCAGGGCAGAGCCAGCCCTCTCACATGCAGCCGACCACTCCCATGTTTGTGGCTCCACCGCCAAAGACCCAGAGGGTGCTCCACTCAGAGGCCTATTTAAAGTACATCGAGGGCTTGAATTCAGACTCAAACACAGTCAGCAAGTGGGACCAAACTCTCAGAGGTGTGGTGTATCTTAGATTTGTCTTCCTAAAGTGCAACTATTAGTCACAAGCATTACATCAGAGTTGTACGTTTGTTCAATTATGAATATATCTAGAAAGTAATGCATCAGTTGTCTTATTAAGAATAAATTGTGATTTATTTATTTGCACATCAGTCAATCAATTCTTTAATCAGAAACTCTTTCACCAACAGCTCAAAGGCGCGACGCTCACCTGACCAAAGAGCAGGAGAGCCGGCTGCCAGCTCACTGGCTGAAAAGCAAAGGAGCCCACACCACCATGGCAGATGCACTTTGGCGCCTGCGTGACCTCATGTTGAGAGACTCTTTGAACATCTGCCAGGCATACAACCTGTAACCTGCCGGACTCTAACCACTATAACCAGCTCACTCACTGCTCCTCAAGATTTGGAGTTTAGGGAGGATTATAGACCATAGAAGCAATATTTTATAGTGAATCATGATCAATTTTATATTTATTAGCTGAAATAATGAGCTTGATAGGTATTTGTGTGTGTGTGTATTTTCATTTTTTTACAAGACAGATAATTGTGCTGCGAGACCACTTTTGGCTTATTGAAAATTAAAGAAACCACCAAAATAAAATGAACTTCCACTTCATGCTGGTTATCGTTGTTGTTTGTCATGCACAATTACATGGACCAATTGTTAGCAATAAAATCCTAGAGTAAAAGGCTCTCTTAAAGGTGATCAAAAATATGTTGAAAGAGAAAACACAAGTAAAACTAAAAGTTTAAGATACAGGATTAAAACAGTATGCAGATATAATTGGAATCAGTTTTATTGGCCAGCTTAGTCAGCTCTCACTGTGTACACGGAAATAGAGATGTACGCAGTTTCAAACAAGTGACAGCGTAAGAACAGACATGAACTACTATGTACAAGTATAACATATATTGAAAACTGTGGGTATACATTGAAATGATGTCTAGACAATAAACAATGTGTAGACAGTTGTATTGCTAAGTGGTTCTCTGGGTACTCTGCCTCCTCTCACAATCCAAAGACATGTAGGTTAGGTTAACGCCCCAAAGGTGTGAGTGTGAATGAGTTGTCTGTCCTGCAGTGTCAGCCCTGTGACTGATTGATGTCCAGTCCAAGATGTCCCCAAGATAACTGAGACAGGCCCCAGCACCCCTGCAGGATATACCAAGTATAGAAGATGAATGATTATCATTATCTTTATTATTATTATTGCATTATTTTGGAAGTACTTCCTCTGTGTAGACGTCACTTCCTGCAGAGGGAGTCGAGTCGGGGCCATTCTCTTTAGTGTTTGCCCTGTTTTCCCAATGTCTACTTCCTCACCGCCCGTATTTTGATTTAAAAACAACACAGACTGGCTTTTGAAACTGACCATTAGCGAAAAGCAGACCACAGCAAACCAACGTGTATTATGGAGTAACTAAAAAAGCTGAACAGAAAGGGAACGACGAGGTGAGGTTTATTTTGTGGAAGGGTCGTGGGGGTTAGCTAGCTAGCAAATTTCACCGGCATTCAAAGACAAGGAATAAATTTACGGCTTTTAAATGAGCTTTTAAATGAGTGTCAGGTATCTCTTCTAATGACTCGTGAAGGCATCTTTCAGGAGACACAATGTCTACAGAAATTGAAGTGTTTAGGGTAATTTTTTCACAGAGGTTGTCTCTTTTTGTTCATCCCTGCCTCCGTGGCTAGGAGGCTAGTTAGCTAACGTGGTCCTCTGGGAAAGCTCCCGGCGACCTGACTCCATCTATACTCACTGTCCGCTATGTATCACTTCTCACACAGGTTTAACATTTTTATTAGGAAGCATTCAAGTCCAACAACGTGAGAGACATTGTCGTGTTGGCGTGTTTCACAGCGGCAGGAGTCTTTGTAGCTGCCTCCTAGCTCACCGGCTAATCCTTCAGACACATGGCTCACAATGACATTTAGTTAACAGGCTGGTTCATTTTGTGCAGCTCACCTTGAACAAGAGGGGTGCATGTTAAATTCAGTACGTGTGAATTTGATGTAAATTACAATCAGGGGGGTGGAGGGCTCCAGGGGCCCACACATCAGCTGGACCCCTCCCACCTCTGAATGAGCAAGAGAATAATGCTTTTACTATCAGCAGCATCTTTGATTAACAACCACAGTGGTGCAGAACTGTTGGTGAGCAAACCATGTAAAGTAGTCATCAATGGTGGAGATGCAGCTCTGTCAACACATCCTATCCAAGCCTCCCACTCGGGTACACTGCCTGATTGTCCTCCACCATGTTAGTTTATGTAAAGTTGCCTCTTTGATGTTGACACACTGGGTGTGATGGACCTCATGAATCAGTAAATGTGAATTTGAAAGGGCAGTTTGCAGCCAGAAGTGGCTCCTTGTCATGCCCTGCTGTCATTTTGACTTGTTTAGACGCATTAATGTGTAAAGGTTGCAGCAATACCTCCGTAGTTGATTTCCTCAGCACACACACAGATGCGATATTTTTATTGAAATGCTGTTGTTGTGTGTAGCTTTTTGCACAAAGGACAATGATGGAAATATCCTTGTTACCAATGCATGCAATGCAGCAACCATAGCTGAACAGAAAAAAATATTTTAATGTTTCTTTCACACATTCTGCTACTTTTAGTAGGAAAAGTGCTTTTTGTTTAACCAAGACTTTCTTCTGTACTACACTGTGCTGTTACTTCACCTTGACAATCATATTCTTTGATTATTGAACATTAAATATTACCGTACGAGGCAGGATATTCTTAGCAGTTATTAAACATTAAGCATTGAATTATATTAATGTTTGCATTTGTGTTTAACAATCATGGTGATTTAAAGGATTCAGGCTATGACCGTACATGCCTCAGGAGTTCAGTGGTCAGCAGTGTTGCTTCACTGGTTTCAAACCTGATCCAGCCAGATGGGGCCTTTCTGTGGATATTTTGTGTCTCCATCTCTGCATGGGTTTCCTACCACTAACACATGAAGTTTGAGTGAACTGGATACCTTAATTGTCCACACATGTGAATGTGGTTGTCTCTGTTTGTCAGGCCTGTGATAGGAATCCTGTCCTGCTCCAGTATCTTTGTCAGTGACATTGTGAATGAATAGATTATGTAATTTTGTTCTTTTGTACAAATGGGCATACCTTAGTCATTTTTCCTATATCCCTTTGTAAGGATATTGTACAGACCTGAAGAAAGGCTGTTTAAGGTTTTAGAACTGTAGAGGTAAGAACAGCAAGGAAGTCCATCTGACTTTCTTCTGTCTTTTGGATATGACCATGAACTGGATGACTGAAGATCTTCACAGATATATTCTCTTATATCCCCCTGTTTCAGGCACTTACATTCAGACCTCCTCAACAGACAGTTTCTCCCACTTTGGCATTCACCATTGCTGCACTACAAAGTTCTTATCTTGACCTCAGCCTACGATTGACTAAACTACACCAGGAAGGATGTCACAGCTTCAGTTTCAGTGCCCGGCTAGCCCCATGCCTGCTGCCCCTGCCCCACTGCAGTTGGGGCAGCCGCAGCCTGGCTACAGCATCCCGTGTGCCTCAGGCACCCTTCCCTCGGAGAGCGCCAGCCAACCCATCAGGAGCTCAGCTCTCCCCGCGGGCTCAGCCACTCCCTACAATACCACCACAGGTTTGTTTGATTTTTTCATCTGCATTTTTTTGCACAGTAGAGAAGTACTTTTTCATTTTGATAGTATTTGTGGTTCCCCAAAGAGTTGCAAAATAATTCACTGTCTATTTGTCTGTGGAGGGCTTTCTGCGTGTCACAGTATTTGAAGTATTTAGGAATTTATGCTCCTCGCAGATGAGCTGCATTTCTTTCTTAGACTCGTTGTCTGTTTGCTTTCAGGCTTTTTGGATAAGGGACATGGTTTTGTTTTTGCATTCATGATCTTGTGTATCTCCTTCATCATGGTTATTATCTCATTTTTATTTTGTCACAGTATCTAACATGGCAAACCCTAAAGAGAAGACCCCAATGTGTTTGGTGAATGAGTTAGCCCGTTTCAACAAGATCCAACCTGAGTATAAGCTGCTTTGTGAGCAAGGGCCAGCTCACTCCAAGGTACTTTGATTTATTTTTACTGACAGCCCAATCGTGTAATTTAATCTGTTGTTCTTTTGTCACAAGTTCATGTTGCTGATGGAGAATCTCTTGTATTTCCATTGTTTCCTGCCTCTGTCAGATTTTCTCAGTCAGGCTCACACTGGGAGATCAGCACTGGGAGGCAGAGGGGACCAGCATCAAGAAAGCCCAGCATTCCGCTGCTGCTTCTGCCCTCGCAGAGACGACACTTCCCAAACCCACCGTGAGGACGCCCCGCAACACAGGCAAGAACCCAGGTGGGCTCTTCCCACTGGCTCTGTCGTAGCCTCCTTCTGATGCTTGTGAATTCTGCAGAAAAACATGGCTCTTTTGTAGTTATATCTTTTATGTGTTGTTTTTTTTGTGTGTACTGGCCTTATAGCAGATGGCATGACACATACCATGGAGTTAAATGCACTATGTATGAAGCTTGGTAAAAAACCTATGTATAAACCCATCGACCCGTACCCGGCGATGAGACCACCAAACTTCAACTACAACGTCCGGGCTCCAGGACCTTACCAGCGCTCTATGCAACAGTGAGTTTGCCGTACAAATTATTAAAAAGGGAGTTCTTCCATTTTACACCAGTTAATAATTTTATAAGTTCAGTTTTTGAGATGGAAAAAATGGATGGATTTTTTTAATGTATCCAGGTACTACTACCCATTTCCTCCAGTGGGACCAATGTTATACCACATGGAGCTCTCCATCGGAGGCCAACAGTTTATTGGGAAGGGACGCACACGGCAGTTAGCCAAACATGACGCTGCTGCCAAGGCCCTGAAAGTGCTGCACAAGGAGCCAATATTGCAACAGTTGCCAGTGGTGAGAAAAGCATACACTTAGCATGAAATAGCCTTTGGGAAGCCTTTGTGCAATTTTTTTCAGACTTATTGTTTTTCTTTCTTGACTTGTTTTTCTTTCTGATGTTGATAGATGAACGGAGAGCCAGAGGAGGAGAACCTCAATAAATCAGAAATCAGTCAAGTGTTTGAAATTGCACTTAAACGCAACTTACCTGTCAACTTTGAGGTAATTCACACATTTCTTTTTGTTTTGTTTTTTTAGAAATGTTAACCGAAATACATCAATTCAGTGACATACAGACAATGTGTCCCGATTTCTTATCCAGTTTAATCACAGAACATGAGGGCTACTCTATATCCTGACTTGCCACTTTTTTTCCAGGTTTTAAAAGAAGAAGGCCCTCCCCACATGAAGAGTTTTGTAGTGTGTGTTACAGTCGGGGAGTTCACTGGAGAGGGTGAAGGAAAGAGTAAAAAGATTGCCAAGAAGCTGGCAGCAGCAGCGGTGCTGGGGGAGTTAAGGAGGCTACCCCATATACCCAATGTGGAAAAAACTCTGCCACGCATCAAAAAGAAAACCAAATCCATCATCAAGGTAAGGTAACCAGTGTGCTGGAATAAGAATAATTGGTTAATGGTTAAAGACTTGACATGAAGTAGTAATTCACCTGTCAAACTAAAAGCTGCAGACCAGCCCAGAATATGGTCAAGGGATGAATCCCATCAGCCGCCTGGCTCAGATCCAGCAGGCCAAGAAGGAGAAGGAGCCAGAGTATAGCATGGTGACAGAGCGAGGTCTACCACGGCGCAGGGAGTTCGTCATGCAGGTGATTTAACGGCAACTGAGGCAACATCTGTCTCTGTTTTCCTCTTCCCTTGCATGTTCATTTCTCTTCCATGCAGTTAAGTTTGAATTGTTTTTGCCACAGGTGACTGTATGTGGCCAGTCTGCAGAGGGAATGGGACCTAGTAAGAAGGTGGCCAAGAGGAACGCAGCAGAGAAAATGCTGGAGCTCTTGGGATATAAAGTGCCTCAGCCTCAGCCCCCTAAACCGGCACTCAAAACTGATGAAAAGGTACCTCTATACCTCCTGTCTTGAAAAATGGCTTTGATATCTGTGGTAAAGTGTCATTCTTTCATGAACATGTATTGTTTTTTAAATCTTTAGCCCCCGTTGAAAAAGCCTGGTGATGGGCGTAAAGTGACCTTCTTTGAACCTGGCTCTGTAGAGGATGTGGCATTAGGTGAGTGGCAGTAGATCTACTTGACTCACATTCATACTATTTATTATATTATTTCTCTTTTGCTAATTTGCCCTTTCCAAATGTGCCATAAAGGTTCCAAGGAGGAGGACTTCCGCCTGCCTTACCTGAGCCACCAGCAGCTGCCTGCAGGTATCCTTCCCATGGTCCCCGAGGTGGCTCAAGCAGTCGGGGCCTGCCAAGGATCCCAGGCCAAGGACTACAGTCGAGCTATGCCCAACCCAGGCAAGGCCACAATCACTGCCATGATTGCCAACGAGCTACTATACGCAGGGACCTCCCTGACCGCTGAGACTATCCTAAAGAACAAAAATAACCTGAATCAACTGCCCCATGGGCCCCTCACCAGGCCTTCAGAACAGCTCAGCTATCTTGCATCTGTGCAGGGCCTGCAGGTAACCGACTGTACAATCTGCTTTGCTGAAGTTAATAATGCTGTAAGTGTACATCAATTGATTGAGGATTTTATTTTGAATTAATTGACACATTTAATTGGTTTGCAGGTGGAATATAAAGATTTTCCCAAAAACAATAAGAATGAGTTTGTGTCACTGATAAACTGCTCCTCCCAGCCACCGCTCATCAGTCATGGGATTGGGAAAGATGTAGAATCCTGTCACGATATGGTGAGTTTTTGTAACAACTACTAAATTTATCTGTGTGGTTTGATACTCTTTAACAGCATTAAGTCAAGAATGCATCTGTCAAAACTTGCAATGCAAGGACTAACATTGTGCGTGAGCTACATTAGCCATGAGACAAGAGACAGCACTAGAGGCAAAAACCACTGCAGATGAAAAGATCTGGGAGGATTTGGATGCCTCATGAAGGACCAGGTAATCAGTTGGAACAGAATGAAATGCAAAACAAGTAACTCATCGGGCCAAACATGCGACATGCACAGTCAGTATCACATTTTCACACAGGACAAAGCATTGCCAATATACTGTTCTTTTTTCTTTAATTTCTTTAGAATGGTAAGGAGACTCTTCAGAGGTCACCCCACTCCCCCTTCATATGTACCCTCTGTGAGCAGCTCTGGTACAAAACAAACAAGCTTTCTGGAAGCATGTTTTCCCCAAAATATGGGCATGTTACTTAAAATTCAATCCAAGAGCATACCATGAAGTGGATTAATAAAAACTCAAGCGAGTGTAGGCATGCGTGTAACCAAAGGAAGCACAGCTGCTGTCAAGGACAGGCAGATTCCCTGTCACAGTTACACAATAAACATTTGTTTCAAAATGGCATTTGAATGTTTTGCTGTTTCCTGAACACCCGCTCTTTTGTTTCTGTTTTTCTGTCCTTCTTTTTTCTATAAATATACTTAATCCCAGGACTATACAGCTTTACTTTTCGAGTATCAGTTGTGTCTTCAAATCAGCCTCTGCAGTGACCTATTCTGCTCTTCACCTCCACAGGCTGCACTGAATATATTGAAGTTGCTTTCAGAGTTGGACCAGCAGTCAAATGAAAGGACAGGAAATGGACCAGTTTCTAGGTGAGCCATGACAAACACTGTCACTTTGCTTATTTATAGCTGTGTCCACAATAAGCATTTCATTCTGCTGATAATCAAAATGAGTAATTGGTCCAAATAATAATGCCTTATGTAAACTCTTTAATCAGCATAGAACGGGTTTTGTTGTTTGTCTCTCGCCGGTGATAATGACACCAATTTTCCAAGCGGCACATGTTGCCCAGGAACCCTTAAGAGAGACTTTATTTCAAAATAAACACAAGGCTCAGCTTTGCTTAATAACTGTGGTCATTATATACTCTGATAAATCTCTTGTAGCACAGCAGCAAGGTAGTGATTTCACAGTTCACTCCACAGGTTGTTATCTTTTAAAAGTCTTCCCATTGTCAAACTTGATGTCTGTTGTCACAAAACAGGAAAGTTCATCACATCATGTTATTCAGCATTCATCACACGTACCTCTGTAGGATTGTAAAATAAGGGGCGTAAAAGAAATTTGAATACATTTAGGTTTTGGTGAATGAATAATTTATATGCAACTTATTTTCCCCAGGTGTGGCAAGCAGGAAATCGAAGGCGACTTGCACCTCAAACAGGCTAACTCAAGCACATTGGCACAGACCCTGGATGGCACTGTTTAGATGATCAGGTTTGGTTGTCTGTAAAAGCACTAGAGAAAACTCAGACACTGTGTTCTTAGTCCGTTTTAGAAGGCTACAGGAAGCGTTGGGCACTGTAGGCTCTGAACCATCACTGTTCATGTTCATTGTTCCAAAATGTTCACAGTTAAACAAGATTGATAGGAACACATGGTTTATTCCCCTTGATGTTGTTTAATTGTTCACATTATTTATTTTGTTGCGTTGTAGAAAAAGTAGCTGCATCCTAGTCAATGAGTTGGGGGTTTACTCAGTGAAAAGAAAAATGAAGCAACTAACTGTGAACTGTGTTTTGTTTTGCCTAGAACTTGTTTCCTCCTAGTGAGACCTTCTAACTCTTGATTTTAAGTCTTTTACGTTTTAATCCCCCCGCTGAGGTAGTTCATTAAACTAGATCTTGTAAAGGTTTGGACCTCGTCCTTGTCTAGGGTGCAGCTGGCGAACCTCTGTTGATTTTCCTAGAGTGCTTTATATCAACAACCAGTGTTATCGACATTACCATGTAGGGCTGGGAAGAATTTGTGACTAAATGTAGCGTGTGATGTAATGTGACGTTGTCTCTGCTGTGTGTGGCAGGGACATTTCCCTGTTGCGTCGGTTTCCCTGATACTCCCTTTTTCCTCCCCTACGTCAGCCTCCCTCCCCTCTCCGGTCCCCATGGTAATTAAACTCACGTGCTTACATGCACAAAACAAAGACGTCTGTTATCTTGTCTGTTTCTTTACCTGCCAGTGGCAGAACATATAAGCAAAATGGTCTAGGTTATGTGGTGCTGTAGGATAATTCGGTATGATCAGTCAACTTTAAGTGGTAACATCTCTATATATATGTGTGTGTGTGTGTGTAATTTTTATCATTATTTAGCTGCTATTAACATTTGTGGAATAGTTTTGACATGTTCAGTGATTTACCTTTCATTTAAAGAAAAATGTAAATAATCTTCATTATTTTATGTAAAAGTCTGCTGTTTTCCTCCTTGTTGGAGGGACCAAACATGACCTTAATGTGGGACTTTATGAGCATGACTGGAGACATTTTAAACAGCACATAGTTACATTATGCTGTGGGCAATGTTTCATCATTAGTCATACTTGCTCCCTTGCATAACAATACTTTTGGGGGCTGATTACATTTTACTTTAGCACTGCTGTCTTTTGAGGTTAGTCACACTTGTAAGTGCAGTAGGTCCAAAATGGCCACTGAAAAGTCCTTTTTTAGGAATTATTTCATAGTAAAAAAGCAGATCTGGTATGTGAATCCTGTTTCTATTCAAAGCCATTTCTTATCACCCAACCCTGTTTGGTACTGTATATATCAAACAGTGCCTTTACAGTGGTGGTTTTCAATCATTTTATTTTATGTAAACATGATACAGCACAATATTCTGGTACATTGTTAAATTACAGATATTAAAGACACTCCCATTCCCCTTTTGGCCAGTCCAGGACTCAATCACAGTTTAATATTTAGTCATTTCTCAGGTTTATGGTAAAAACAGTTTGAAGGGACTGTGACTGAACGTTCCTGAGATGTTTGAGGACAGTGATGACCACTTGGCTGAGTTGTCATCTTGCACACACTACTGAATCAGTCAAAATTTAAAGTGATGTCTGTTTGGCATTACTTCTGTTCATCTTTATGTTCTTGAATCCTGGCTATGCCTGGGCAGTTCGGCCCACTGCCTGTCCACGCAAGCAGAAGGATTTTTTTTTCCTATTTGCATCTGATATACCATAAATACTGTAAATGACCTGTGATTTTATTTTGAAGGTTCTGACTTCCAAAGCTGTCCTAACCGGGCGTGATTATGCAGCCTTAATGGCTCCATTAGATGCTTTTTGCCTCTTTGTGTCAATGAAGGAGTACATGCACTTGTCAGATCCCATGAAACGATACGTAACTACGTTGGATTCCCATGGCAACAATCTGAAAGAGAAGATACACAATTGAGCTACACTTTGTTCTATTTTATTCTTCTGCTAGACAGTTGAGAGGGAAATGTTGTACTGTTTATTTCACTCTACTTACTTGACAGTCATTTTATGAATTGAAAACTTCATATGCAGAATAATTGAACAGGTTAAAAACTATGATATTTTGTCACCAAACAGTAAATACAACCAAAACCATTAGTTAATTAATCAGATTTTCTGTGTCTGAGAAATGATAATCTGATGATATAATATATAAAGTGAAGGAATTGATAGTTTAATATTCACGAGACATTTGAGTGTGCTTTTACTTCTAATCACTACATTTTCATTGCCATATGCAACATTTTTACTCAAGTAAAGGATCTGAGTACATTCTGCACCACTAGTGAAACATTTAAAAACACAAGCGAATGTGTACGGTCTTGTTACGAAGGTGACGCTTTGTACTTACGCTCTGGAGAGGAAAGGCAGGTAGGTGAGGCGGGGGATGCACACTAAGGGCTGGTCTATCAGGATGGCGTTCATGGCCTGCTCAACACAGTACTGGGGCTCCAGAGGGGGCAGGACCAGCTCTACTTCCTCTCTGTTAGAGGCACCAAAGAACAAACGGGCAGTCACTTAACAGTTAATGTGCAGCGATTGACAGAATACTTGCTGAAGTCCACATACCCATAGCCCTGCGCTGCATTTTGTTGTGTAGTAGTAGTAGACAAGACTTTAAAATACAAAGACAATACTGCAAGCAACCCTGTATTAGAATACTTTCTCCACCTGAGCCCAGAAGAACAGAGGCAAGGCAAGAAGCAGGATAGGACCTGGGTGTACCACAGGCTGAAGGAAAACAAATACTGATGCTGACTGCTGTAAATATTTTTTTGTAAATTCAAAAACTTTGCATTTCTTTATTTGACATGCTTTTTCCAGGTAATGTGTTCTTGGTTGGGTCTAACTCGCTCTCTTCAGATTCTGGGAATTACATTTGAATGGTGGGGCAGGACTGAAATTAAGCGACAGACAGCAAGCGTCCTGTTGACACACCGTATCTTGCAGCCTTCAAACATGCCCGTGTCCACGATGTAGGGGCACACGAGAGTCGTCTTCACTCCACTGACCTCCTCCGCCAGCAGCTCGTGGGCCAGAGACTCGTGGAAGCCCACTGCAGCAAACTTACTGGCACAGTAATCCTGTCAGACACAAAAATCAAAGGTTGTTCGCTCTGTCTTCACAAGACATGTTGAATATTCAGAAAGTGATTCATCATTTGCCAGATAAGGTCTACTCCGGCTTTTGTTTCTGTGAGAGCTGAGAACTGTGTCAAAGACTGGAACAAAGCTGCCATTATCTTCACGTCGTAGTGATGTTTTCCCTCCCTGGTTCACCTCGACACAAGCCGTGCTGAAGAGACCGAGGACGCTGGCAATGGTCACGACGTGTCCGTGATTCTGAGCCTTCATCTGAGGGAGGAAGGCCTTCACTGTCTGAGACACACACAAACACACACACACACACATATATTGTTAAAGGGCAGCAGGTTATTATGAGGTGACAAACTGTGGCGTGCATATGACTTATAATAACTTCAGTGTTGCTCAATGTGAAGGAAGCTTAGGTTGCAGCTTCGTTTTAAGAGGATTTCTGTGGGAATCCCGCTGCATGGTCCATAGTGCAAAGGGGATAAAGCTATTAACATTTTGTATGTCATGCGTCACACTGTTTACAATAACCTGCTCTGTATGACAACAATTTCTGAGGCATTGTTTCCAGCTCTCAAAATTTTTGGTAAATGCTGAATCACTGTCTGCGTTGCACATGCAGAGCAGGGCTAATCTGATTTGAACAAAAATTAAACAGTGTTTACAGGGAGCGAAATGGGGAAACGTGGCACATCATCAAAGCAGTCTATGTCTGTGAGGCTTTATATTTCATGAAAACCTCATTGTGTTTCTGGCAGAGAGCAATCATTGTATGTACAAGACACTGCTGATCATTTTCTTGACAACCAGCCACTTTTTTTTCACTTTGACAGCTGATTTAAAGTTTAAAGCTTTCTGGATCATTACTATTATTGACACATTATTTTCACTTTTACAAACATGATCACTAGTTTGGTTCTCATTTCATAGTCCTGATCAATATTAGGTTATTGATGGAGACATAAGAACATATTTTACACCTTTGATTAGAAAAGCGATTTTTGTTCTTGGTGAGTAGATTAATAAGACAGTTAAAGGTAGGGTCTAAATGCCTGTGCTGAGGAAACATCAGTCTTTTACTGTGATACTTTACGCTGATCTACACCTGTCCTCCATTTAATACTATTAATAAGACTAGACTTAGAAATAGTATTAAATGTCCTTTTACAATGGAGGACAGGTGTAGATCAGCGTAAAGTATCACAGTAAAAGACTGATGCAGCTGGACTTCCTGGTTTGGTCTTTAGGACATGTCACTTCTCATTTAAAGGCCTTCAGCACTTAAGCTTTGATTGATGACTGCACTACATGTCAATGAGTTCTCACCCAGAAGAGAGCGTGGCAGTTGACTTTCATGGTTCTCTCCATCAGTTCATCGGGGCAGTCTAGTATTCGCTCCCCAGCCACCACTCCGGCATTGTTCAACAGTATCGTGACATCCCGGCCCAGATCATTTCGTACGAGGTCTGCACTACGATACACATCCTCCCTATTGGTCACATCCACCGTGTAGGTGTATGCCTTACCCCCCATCTCGCGCACCAGCTTGGCTGTCTGCTCGTTGGTGGTGCTGTTGATGTCCCACAGCACCACCTCCGCTCCATGCTTGGTGAACTCCTGAGCAAAGAGGCGACCCAGGCCACCACCGGCTCCGGTGATCAGCACCAGCTCGCCATCAATGGGCTTGGTACGCGGACGCATGACAATCCGCACAGAGTTGCGCAGGATGAAGTAAATCACATCCAGAAGCATCATCTGGAGGTCCATTAGAAAAATCATGTTGATCTACTTTACTGCTGGTGGCCTAGAATATGAAAATAAATGTCTCTATGTTGGCTTTCACACCTCTTCCCTGTGAAGGTGTGTTTCCTACTACCTAGCTAAGAGTAAGCGAAAAGGATGCAGACAGCCAAGCTGGTGTTTCCCTCCTTCTGTGGCCCTCAGCCTGCATCCGAGGTTTATTTAAACACTCTCCTCTTGGATTAGAGGAAATACTTTGAGCTCCTGATAAAACCACTTTTGTTGCAAGCTGTGAATGTATGCTTTTTCACCATTTCTGTGGAAAACAACGTGCCAGATTTGAGCATTACAGTGAGTTAATGATTCTTGCTTGTTTCTGGGTCTGTGTAAGACATTATTCAAAGTTCACAGCATGCACGTGCTGACCATGTAAAACGTGTGTATACATAAAAGCACACACAGCATGAACTATTCTTACACATAGTTCTATTAAATACTTATTTCTATTTGAATATATAAGTAGTTGCAGTGTGTTACAGAGTTTAAAAGCAAATTTGCACACACAAGCGCAATTGGTATATTAATGAATTTCAGGTTCAGCTGCACCTCTGTGGAACAACAACTGAATAATGGACAGCACTAATGAGTATATTGCATATTTATAGGTGAAAGTGAAGTAAGAAAGTGATCAAATGAAGGGCAGTTACTGAAGTAGAAGTACTCTTAACATTTTACACTCCTGGACAAATTGTACCTGAACACAAGGACATTACAGTGGCTCAGTTATCACTGCTGTCTCGCTGCAAAGCTGTAGTTAAAAGTTTGTGCAGTGTTCATTGAAAGGACACCATTCAAGGACAAGCTGTGGTCCCACCTCCACCTCTGCCCCGTACAGCAGTCAGAATCATATTAAATGAGAACATAAGGAGATTATGTGTATGTGAACTGTAAATCTCCACATTGCTGCTATGCACAAAAAAGGCTTGTTTCTGTGTCACGTTCCTGTTTCTTCTGGGTGAACACTGCCGGCCTTGTGTAGTCCCTGCATGTGAGCCATAGTTACAGAGTCATACCAGTGAATTTGCACATCTTAACATAAAAAAACAACAACCTCAATTCACTGTTTTTTGAGGGGTTTCAAAACTGCTATTCTAAAGAAAAACAAAGAACCCATTTTTTACTAAATGCCAACATTTTAACCTGCTGGAGTTTTAATCTGCCAGGAATATGATGTGCAGATAAATATTTCTTTCTCAGAAATATAACATATATTTACAGAAATGGGTCATTGCTTTGAGAAGGAGGTTAGTTCAAATGCTGCCAAGAATTTTGCCCTTCCCATGAGTCGTTGAGCAACACTTGGAAACGGCAGAAAAGATCGCATCAAAGTGGGCGCCTTCGAATCTAGTGGTAATACCTGGATTTTGGCAATCGGATCAACTGCTTGCAGATCCAGTGTGGAGCTGTGTCTGTTTGTTTGCCAGACAGTTTCCCACTTGGTTATGCCATAAAAATGATGCACTTCTGACTGTAGTTTTTTCGACTGGTGGGAGGCCATTCAACCCTGGGCCATTTCTGTCTTTTGTGAAGTTCATCAAATCCGTGCAGCTTCTTAAGACACAGCCCACAGTCCAAATGTAAACAACACCCCCGAGTTTAAAACACCCCATCTGCAACACTGACAAGACCTGAAAAACAACATTTGATACGTTGGGAAATAAGGAGAAGACAGAGCTTGTGTGGTGTGTCTACTCTAGTTTTGTTGGGGCGAGACACGGAGA
>JAOXYL010000100.1:12707425-12723569 GCA_028564955.1 Terapon puta | reverse complement strand
TTCCCCCTGAACTACAAGTGATAAACAAAACCTTTTATATATTTAATTTGATTTTCTGCAATAGTATTTGGGTAAATAATCACTGAATATCTGTTAAACTGCTATTTGGCTGTCTGAAAATAATTTGTGGGATGTTTTAAAACTGGTCATAGAACAGTGGTTGGGGTAAGGGCAATGTGAAAGGCAGGCATAAGCTTCTTTAGTGCACTTTTCGCTTGTTATTTGCTCTGAAAGATTTCAAGAAGTCCTGACATGGGACCAATCGGTAGACTGTAGAGGATGAGTAGGGGGTTGTAGCCGTAATACAACGTTTTGTTTTGCAATGGCTCACATAAATGAGGTCAGGAAGTTATGTGATTTAATAAAATGAATAAGAATAGATAAATTTCATCTTCATAAATGAATGCAGCTTAGATCACATTGCAGTGTAGACATAATTCCTGGACATATACCAAATCCACCTATTAATTTCATTTAATATAAAAAGTATAAAAAAAACAACTTTGGATTAAATTTAGATAAAAAACAATGCAAAATAGTATGATTCCTCTCTCCACTCTGATTTGATCAAAACCTCCATAAACTGGATCTACTGGTTAAACATGCAGTGACCTGTGTAAACAAACAGACCAAAGACTAGCATGTGATGTTGGGTTTCCCTCATGCTGTCCAGGAGAAATTCAAGCACAATGGGGCAGCATAAATAGGGTGATAGCCACTGTTGTCAGGCATTGATTGACAAGCATGGGCCTTGACAACAGCCTAATAATTCTGAGTCCACTCCCGGGAGTAAAAGTGATAGCCAAAGAGGCAACCTTATCTACAACCAATCAGAGCGGGAGGACACTGTTGCCATAGCGTCATGGCAGACACGGATAATGACCCTATCTGTTTATTTTCTTCCCTCTGTGCTCTTCCCCTCCTGCCCTGGAGAAAATCTATTTGAATCAAACACTTGAAGAGCAAAAGAGGTGCTGAGACCAAAGAGGAGGAAGGTGGAGCTGCTGAGCGGCACAAAACTGAAGGGTGCAGTGGTGTCAGAGATGGAAAATAATGTTGTTGTTAAAAAAAAAAAAACATTGTACAAAGTAAATAACAAGGCAAGTTGCTTATGTGAGGTTGTACCTATAGTTGTAAAAAACAAAACAAAACAAACAAACAAAAAACATACATACATAGTGTAATAGAATAAGTTCACCAGACACAATGGAACTATAAGGAGTCAGAGAAAGGATGGAGATGTGCTGCTTGCAAACAAATCCAAAACCTTGAAACCATGGGAAACCGTAGCTACAGAGGAGCAGGACAAAAAAAGGGCAGAGGTAATAGGATTGAGAAGCTATAAAAAGGTTGCTAATGAAGGCACACTGGTGCTGCTGTGTAACATTATGGTTATGAGGTCAAGTTCCAGTCAGAAACCCTGTACATTTCCCAGTGGCCTATGTCCCTGTTGCCCCTGCCTCTACACACTGTGCACACTGCCTCACTTGTCTGTATGTCTTTTTATCCGAGGTTGTTTAATGTCACAGGGTGCTAATTACATCAAACTACTGCACTGTAAATCAGAGATAAACCTTTCAGTGTACATAAAGGAGACGGCAAACAAACACATGTCTGGGAAAAGGTCGAATGGAGCTCGATATGGTTGTATGGCATCAACACAATTACTGACTATTTATAGAGTCGCGGTGGACCCAGAGGTGCACATACACACAAAAAAAGATGCTAATAGCGGCCACACCCAAGAGAATGTCCTTTATATCATGTGAGTTTAGTGCGATGAATACTCTATTGTTGCAACTAGATTATATGGACACAAGAAATGAGAGTGACTCCTGTCGAATATTCCTTGGTGGCCTACTAAAGAGAAGGAAAAAGATGAAGGGAGGGAGATATTTTTATCTAGAGAAGAGGAAAAGACAGCATGTGTAAGAGATGGAGAGATGGAGAGAGAGAGAAAGAGGGGAAGAGAGAGAGAGAGAGAGAGAGAGAGAGAGAGAGAGAGAGAGAGAGAGCGAGCAGATTGACAGGAAATCCCACTGTGGCTCTAAACAAAGCTAGATCACACTGCTTTGCATCTCTCATGGCACACTGTTAGGTGGCCCAGCAGACACAATAGTCCGCATAGACCCTCTTCCTCTCTTCCTCTACAGGACAAAGTGACACCAGCCCTCATTAGGCTGTTTGAAAAGATATCCAGGACACATTTGGTGTAAATGGTGCTATCAAAAACTACCCAGACACATCTACAAGCCTGTGACACAAATTACTTCATACATGGAAAAGGGAATACACCTTCAAACATTCACAGAGACTACCTGCTCGTATATGATACACACCAAAGCAATTTCTGCTCTCCAAAGGATCTTACATTCAAGGCTCGAAGAGTAGAAACACCTTACTGTAGCTTTAGGTCTGCTACTGGCTCCCATTCAAGGTACAACATCCTTGTTTTTACTTTCACTGTGTCTTGAGATTAATTTTCTTTGTGGCAGACTGATTTCGTCAGGCCCATGCATCTACCCAACACTCATCCAACAAGGATGGAAATTTCTTATAGAGACTTAAAAAATGAGCAATATTAAAATTCAACCAACAAATTACTTAATGTGAGCGCAGAACTGAAAGATTCTCAGTGGTCACTGAGGCATGAACCAATTAAGAACATAAAATACTAAGCAAGCTAAGCTAGGCAAGCAATTCATAAAACCAGTGAATGTTGCTGTATTTTACAGCAGCATAAATAGATTTTCTTTGGCCACTTGGGAGCAGGGAGAAGACCTGTAAACACAACACTGACATATTCTATTGAACATTTTAGGCCAAAGGTTGCCAATTACTGCTCATTCTGGATCATACTTGTAATGTAAATCCAATATTCGCTCCTCTTTTTGCTTGGATTTGACCCTTACCACAAATGACCCCTTTCACATTGCATGGTTATTTGATTCATCACTGGTATAAAAATATGA
This sequence comes from Terapon puta, assembly GCA_028564955.1. Classification (NCBI taxonomy): domain Eukaryota; kingdom Metazoa; phylum Chordata; class Actinopteri; order Centrarchiformes; family Terapontidae; genus Terapon; species Terapon puta. The sequence goes on along the minus strand of JAOXYL010000100.1, from coordinate 12,720,597 downwards.
ATTAATGCAGGTTTAAAGTAAGACCACTTTCCCATGGCCACAAGTAATAATAGCAGGATGATGCTAAATGCTGAAATATGATTTAGCAATAGCAGAAGGACAGAGGATTCTCAAATTACGTTAACTGACTCAGTAATGTCAATTGCAAAGCAGAAATATAAAGCTAGCTAATGTTGTGTTAATTCTATTACCTCCACAGCTTTGAACATTTCTGCACTCTTAATGGTAGCTTGATCATTTTGGTTGAAGGTTGAACTTGATTTAGTTGTTTATTCGGTTCAGCCACCTCTGGTTGGGAGCAGCTCAGGTTAGTGTTCACATACTGTATTAAGTTTGGTGGCATCCCCAGTGACCGTTCAGGAACTCCCAGACTCCCAGTGCTCCAGCTGGCACCTTTCTCATTAGCAGCAACAGGAGCACCAGACACACCGCTGTGACTTAGCGGTGGAATCTCCAGTTCCTGTGAGTCCCGACACCACTGACGGTTAACTCTCCAAGCTCTCACCCTGGAAAACATATTAGACCTAGCGAACAATGACAGGAAATACTCTTAAACCTCCATTTAACACGTAAATAGGCACAGACTGAGGAGGTTTTGGGAGAGGCGGGTGAGCAAATCCAGGTCCTGCTTGATCACTAAGATCCCCTGACTAGCTGACTTGCTTTCCCATCATCCCCTGAGCCACATCCGAGGCCACAGGGATACCATGCAACACTCTCCCAGCCTCGACTGCCAGCCACTGTCACCATGACAACCCCCTTGAAGCTCGACAGGAGGTGGCTACGTGGACCTGCTTGTGAAAAGCAAATCTGACAGTCTCCTTCTCTCTGTCTCTCCCTCCCTCCTTCCCTCCCTCTCTCCTTCCTTCTATCCCTCATTTGTACCTTATTCAAAGCTCACCCAGCTTTGAACCATCTGTACTGTGCTAGTCTCCGTTCTATCGTCAGGTTTTTCTCTGTATTTGTGGGAGACTGCTGTTTGCATTTCAGGTGCTTCCTTCTCTACTTGCGTGATACGTCACAAGTGCAGCTGGTTAACGTTGATCTGTGGCTCAGTTTCCATCATTTTTAAAACAGTTATTTTCGCAGTGAAAAAACATTTTAACACTGAGCTCCCTTCGATCTTTAACAATGCCAGACACCATTTTCAGGTGCAGATGTTTGAAATTGTATGACACACTTTTGCTGCCACATGATTTTATTGGATTAACTAACATAGCAGAACCGCAGCATTGATTTTCATCTTCATCAAGATGTTGTTGTCAGCGGTCGATAGTGTGAGAGTAATAATATGAGCGTTAAATAATGTGGAATAATTCACACCCCTGATTCTGAATGTAGAAAGGGCTCTGCCTCTCTGCCTGTGAATGAGATGGGGTTTCCATGGCGACGGGAGGAGACTGTGTCTTCCACATTTGCCCCAGCATGATAGCTCGAAACACACACACACACACACACACACTTGCAGTGGCTCAGCTGTAGTCTCCCCACCCTACACCACTTCTGCTTGTAACTTCTTACAGCAGTGCCTCATTTATCTTTACCTCTCACATCTTGCCAAAATGAGTAAGTTGTACCATGTGGCTCTTCAAGGTAGCTACAGCCAGTTCAGTCTTCGACACAAATGCACAGACCCGTAGACTTCTAACCTCCTTGTATGTGTCTTATTGATGGGCAATGACTCAAGCAGGAGTTTAAGTCTCCATAAATATTACATAACAGTTAAGAGTCATTTGCTTAAATAATAAAAAAACACTAAATTCAATTGAATTAAAGTTACACAACTTCAGCTCTGAGTATATTCCACATATTTGCAATATTCTGTTTCTAATGTAATTTTCGCAAGATTTAATGAATCTGTGAGAACACTCCTCAACATTCAACATTGGCAAGCCTCTGTGTGTTCTATCTCTCTTATTTATTTTCTCCTATCCAGATTTAGACCCTTAAAACACTGTGTACTTTGCGGTCATAGGAAAGTCTGAAAGAAGGCGTTTTTGGGGAAAACTTTCCCCAAACCCACGCAGAGCTTGCATGCGCAAAGTGCACCACAAGCCCATTCAGTAAACTCCTAATGTAGGTAGGAAATCTAAGCCTGGACCATCCATCTCCTGAATGAATCCCACCTCATCTCCTCTTCCTCTCAATTATTCATGCATTTCAGATGAAGAAGAGAATCCAGACTCAGCATCTATATTTAAACTCTGGCTGGTCCATGGTGGCTGTATAAATAGAAACAGTATAGGGTCTGGTCTGGCACACCAAAGGAGGCTTTTTTCATCAGGAAATTTACTCAGCATTTATAAGCATCGGTGGGAAGTGAAAGAGAGCTTAGTCAGTGTCATTGTAGAGGCATTTCTGGATTGAGAAAAATGTTATAGAGCCATCATAGAGGTATGGGTTTCTGCTGTCCAGTAAATGTATAAAAAATTCTTATGTTATTGCCATGGCAGTCTCGCCACTGAACAAAATAGCACTGTTGAACAGTCACACCATGACAAAAAAAAGAACATCACAGGGAGCTTATTGCATTTTGCAAGGTATAAGGAAAGTACTAGATATCTAAAAAGGGAAGTCTATCACATTGTTCAGGGACATCGCTAATAATGAAGGTATGATGCAGTTCACGCAGTCTTGCAGTCCATATTCATTACAGAAATGAGAGAGCGTCACGGTATATATACCCTGCTGACAGCTGAACAGAAGGAAAACGTAAACATGAGAGAGGCATTGATTTGAAACGCAAAGAGAGGTGCAGAGCGAGAAACAGACACACACACACACACACACAATCCCTCTATACACACACGTCAGTCAACAATGACGCCTGAATAGAAGGCAGCTGCAAGTCTCGGCATCACAGAAATGACAGTTGCCATGGCGACAGCGACAGAGAACTTTGAAACATTTTAGTGATGGTGGTAAAAGGGAAATAAAAGAGAGAGAAAAAGAGAGAGAGAGTAAAAAAAAAATGTTCAAAAACAGGGAGACAAAGACAAGACTTGAACGACCTAGACTGAAAGGTGTGAATGTCATACATTCTGTTTCCTGAACACGAGCAGTACAAAGCAAGATTGCTCTTAATCCTGAACTCAAACACGTGCTTATTGCAGATATTCGACCCACTGACCGCTTAACATCACACTGAGCCCATATTTCACAGTTGGTGAGGGCTCAGATCAGTGGCCATTTGGTGTCAGCGCCGCTAATCCCTTTGAGAGTTACACTCAGATTAACACACAAATCCTTATAGCAATAGGCATAAGGTTTCTGTACTTAAAGCACCCTCTGTTGTATTGGTCCTGAATTAATTCAATAGCTGTCTTGACCGTGGTGTAATTACCTGTCAGGTTAAAGAGAACATAGTATGGCACGAGGATGAACACAATACATTTGTATGCTATGTAATTCAATTACTACATTATGTACAGGAGGCTGTGTGCTGTGCTAATGTAAATAAATGTGCAAGAAGATAATTAACCTATCTGCCGCTATGCCTGTCAACCTGTCCACTTAGTCTCATGTAGCACATATGCAGTGTACAATAAGGAGTGTTTATCAGAATTCTTAGTCATGGAAACAATGATTGTCCATGTTTGTGATTCTAGACGAGGGCAGACAAAAGCAATCTTCTCCTTTATAGTCAGGATGCATCCATAATGCAGGCTGAACTGATGAATGTCAGCTGGTAATCAACTGATTAAGCTAACGTTTGGTCTGTGAGCTGCGAACGGCATCTCTGGCTCACATTTTAAGGCTTTCATTTGATTGTTTTTTTAAAGGACAGTTGCGTAAAATGGGCCTTAAATAAAGACTTGATAGCTATATTGACGTATGGTGCTACAAGAGGTTGAAGCTCAAAGATTAATGTCTGAAACATAAAAATAAATGCATTATAATTCTTGTATTGTAGTGTAGAGCCAGTTAGTTCTACTATTATGAGCACTGTAATGAAAAATGTACGATCAAATTGTTATTGCTTTGTAATATAAGCCCATTTAGCTGCCTGGCTTACAATAAGGCAGAGGTTATATTATTGTTTCGCACATTCAAACATTTTGTTTCATCTTTAATGACAGGCAATGAGGCTTTTAGGATGACGACATTCAATACCACAAAAAAGGGTTGTTTAATATATACTCCTTGTCATTGGAAGTAAGCTGACAAACACTCTGTATAATGTACTCCTGACCCAACACCACCCTCCAAGCACTATAAAAGCTTTAAACTGTGACAGACCTGCTGTACCTAGCTATAGTTACTAAACTATGATTGGACAACCAATTTTCAGGAGTGGCTCAACAAATTTAAATATAAAAGAAGTCTTGGTAACACCCATTGATGGAGTGTGATGATGATGATGATGATGATGTGTGTGTGTGTGTGTGTGTGTGTGTGTGTGTGTGTGTGTGTGTGCGATTCAGAGTGTGTCTGCCTGCATCTGGGAGGCGTGATGAAAACCTGATAGCAGTCCCAGGTGAAAGTGCTCATCAAGGTGAAAGTCTTCTCACACCAGTGGTCAAGTGCTCTCTCCTGGCTCTCACAACCGGCCATTGGCTTGATGAAGGTTTCTCCTTCACCTTAGTGGATTCTATTTCTGCCTCTGGCCTTCAGCACTTTCCTCAAAGTCATGCATTCACCTTAACCTGCGCACTCACACACACACACACACACACACACACACACACACACACTCACACACAAATAGCACCAGCACAGCGGAGGGAAATCATCCAGTGAGGAAAGCCGCAGCAGCTACAACAAGTGGGGCAGTGTCTGGACCAGAGTGTGTTGATTTATAGACCCTGTTTCTCTGTGCACACATGTCAGGGATTGGATATGGTGTGAGTTTGGGGGGGCAGCAGCTGCTTCAGGGCCACTCTGCTGTGCTGTGTGTGTAAGAGAAAAAAAAAAAGAGAAATAAAGAGAAGATATAAAATATACCTGTCACATCCCATAAATTGCCTAGTGCAGATGTAAAATGTATATATAAAATGTCATGATATACACATAGGCTTTGGCAGCAAAAACATTACACCATATAGAGTAGAAATATCTTTAATGCAGTAAAGCCTGTGAGCGCCTCTGCTTGATGCAACATACAGTATAGTTAATGCACCCTCTGCTACAGTATGTCTCGCTTGGCAGTGCCCTGTCCACGAGGGTGTTCTGCTCCTGCTGTGCCCCTCATTTGCAACCTCTTCTGTAACACTGATGCAAACACTTGCCACTGCAGCTGCTGCACACAGAACATTTCTCGTTCTCCACATGTTGGGTTGGACTCTGAGTTAATCTGGAGGTGAGCATTATTGACACTCAACATCTGCCGTGCGGTCCTGAACCAAGCAAGCTCTGCCCCTCAAACATCCACTCAGCGTACACGCTACGTATTTAAAATAAAATGAATCCATTCCACATGGGTTACCTGACTGAAGTGGTTCTTTTGTACACCACTGAACATTGTGCAATGGAGCATGCAGCTAATGACATGTGACAAAGTTCCCACATCGGGTCCATCATCACCAGCTGGGCCACCATGATATTCCTGGACGTCTGCACAAATTTTTCTGAACAGGTGACTGTCTCAGTATTCAGTGTAACGACTCTCAACTACAGACATGGAGGATATTATTTATTTATTGTAGTGTGAATAATAAAAGACAAAGCAATCAAATGTAAAACCTGCTGTGAATCTGGCCTTTCCTTATTCTGTCTTTTTTTTCGATTCAGACTTAAATGTGTTAACTTGCAGTTTGTAATCAGCACTCTTTGAATTCTACTCTCTTTTCTTCAACACAGGTCTCATTATGTTCATTTAATCTTTTAGGAAATTTATCGCTGCTGTTAACTCTCCAAAGTGAAAAAATTTTTTAAATGTTTTTCCTGTTAATCATCAGAAACGGGAAAACATTTCTGCTCAGCCTGCAAACCCCTCATCGTTGCTCAAACAACGTCAGTGTTTTATACCGCGTCATAGGCTTGTGTATGATTCACCAGCTGTGGCAGTCGTTGCTGAGCGCCCTCCTTGAGGGTTAACACTGATTCAGGAAAACTGACACAGGGTTTCAATTTTAATCACTCACTCACTTACTGATTTACAGAGCACGCTGGTAATGCATAGTGAGGCTGCATTTCACTGGGCAGCACGACCTCTATGTCACTCCTCGCTTAAGACTGAAACTACCACGTCTTCAATAAAATATTACTACACTCCCAAGGTTCCCCTTTTTTGGGGAGAAAGAACTCAGAACACATACAACATGGCTTCATGTTGAGGACACACAGTTGGTTTTTCATTATGATGCATTTTGTTGTGCAGACCATTGAGCTAAGACATTAAAAACGTATTACATAAACCTGCTTGTTCAAATTGCTTTAGTTGTCTTTTCTTCCTCAAAATGCTAAATATTTGATGATTATTTTAACTATACATGTGTTTTCTCCTGTGAACAGGAAGGCATTAGTGTCCCAGAATAACTTGCAAAACGTGCCTATCAAGACAACTCCTAACAAGAATTAATTTAGAAGATTTATGTCTTTGATGCTGAACTTTTGCTTTCTGCTCTCATAGCAGAAACAACATACTAACGAGATGGGTTTGTTCTTTTAGCCTCTGGGAATGTGGTGATTGTCCCGCATATGAGCCTCGTTCTTTAGAACTTAATCTGGTCCAAAGGCAACTGTGAACTCAAATGGCCAATACTTTCCCTAAAAGTAATTATTGCAGACTTTTCCCAGGTTATGCTGGTTCAGCTGATCCATTGTTATGGGATGAGTACAATTTAACTAAATGAATCAAATGTGAATGTGCATCTGTGCATCTGTGCAAACACGTTCAAATTTGTGCATTTTCCCGGTTCTAAAGCTGAACTTAAATTAACTTAAATCGAATCTTTCTCACATTTCAGTGCCCTCAGTGTGCTTACATGCAGACTTGTATCTAATTAGTTGCCCAAACAATTATTAATTTTTTTTGTATGTTTTACTAATTTGAAAAATGTGCTGTAAACATTATTTGATATGCTTTTTATGAATCTTAAATCTGAATCAAAAACCTGTGGGCTAATGAAATATTGTTTCTTCAAATGTATGTTTATTTATGGGATGTGAATGTACAAACAGCATTATATGAAATTATATTGGACCTTAATGATAACAATTAGGAATAGTGAAAATGTTAAATATTTGCTGTCTTGTGGGGGCCTAAAGACACAATCTTATGAAGCATATTGATCCCCATATAAGAAGCAGACACATGAGCGATGCTTCAACGTCATATGCCGACAAGGCAGAATGTGAAGTGTACTTCCCACAGGCTAAAGAGGAGTGAATATTCAATCATCTGCTGGATTCTAGCTTTCCCTTGGTCATAAACCTACTCCTTCATTTCAGTTTCTCTGGCTCAGATTCAGCCTCCATGTCTCACAGTAATTTTCTGTTTCATTTTTACAGTCTCCAGCTCTCCAGATCTCTTGATCTATCTCTGCCAACCCCCCCTCCCCTTTGCTCCTCAAGCTTCCTCCTCGAGGGGACAGCAAACTTTTCGTGTCTTTCGCTCAGTGCTCACGTAACAGCTGAACTTCAAATTGAGTGAACAAAGGAGCTAGCTTTGCCGTGGCGATGCAATGCACAATGCTCGACAACTTCTGCTTTTTTTTGAAAACCGTCATGCAATCGCAAAGCCTTTTCTATAGCATGAGAGGATATTCTATATATCAGTTATAAAGTCATTACAAATCTTTTTTTTCTTTTGACAGGTCTATCAAATTGCTCTACTTTGCATGGACTATGGGACGGCTGCTCTGGGGACCACAGTTATGCAATTCTGAACAGACTTGTGAATTTTAGTCATGAGACAGACAGGACATGTCCACTAAAATAAATTCCGCAAATGGAGCAAAATGAATAAACTGTCTTTACCAGATCTATTCCACAGCAGTGAAACATACCAAAGTTACGCCCCAGTGCTTGCCTGAAATGCTGAGATGACACTACAAATCCTGAACTATCCACTACAAAATGCATGACATGACTTGTAAGATACTCACAAACACGACTCAACCACTAGAGAATCAGATCTCCGCACGTTAACAGCAAATGAGGGCTACAATATGCAACACAAAGAGATACTAAGTAGTTCCAAAATTGTTCCAAAACCTGTCAAACATGAAGCATTTGCACAATCACATATCAATCAAACAAACTATGAAAAGATAGTATGACTAATGATGACAATCTTCTAGCCTCGTTCTAGCCTTCTGCACTCTTGTGTTTTATCACATAATATACCCCTGACATATTAAATGATAATTGCCACAGCCAGTGTGGTTATGTAATGACCTCTGCTCCCCGGTTTATTTGTTCGATCATATGTAACTGAATCAGTATCAGGACTTGTCACGAACACTCAGAAGTGCTGGCTCAGAAGAAGAAACATTCATTTTGGAGACTCCGATGACCTTGTCCTTATTCCAAATATTCATGCCTGTGATGAGCGTGTATCCTGACCTGAAGCAAAAAGTTTGCTGTGAGGCAGCCGACAAAAAGAAACCCACTGATACTGAGAATCTCATCACCTAACTCTCACTGTTACCATCAGGCCAAACTTCTGCTACTATTGTGTAATCTCCCCAGCAGACTGTTGACTGTGACAGTCACAGCTAAGTGGGGGGATTATCAGGCTTAAGTGGACATCTGCAGTCTGCTGAGTTTCACTAAGAAGTTTTTATCCTGAAAGTATGTAAAAAGGTGAATTCATGATTCCATCGGTTGATCTTGCTGAGTGAGACCAAAATAACAGCTAAAAATGAGAGTGACTAGAAATACAACTCGCAATGATACTTTAATGTTAAATTGGGAAATGCTGGTTTAAGTTTAATCCAACCAATATGTTCTTTGCATTTCACCAAAGTTATTTTGAACTTATTCTTCAAAGAAGTTGCAAGATTCCCCATATGCAAGAAAAAAATATTATTTCTGGACACCTTTATTGTGGCATATAAGCAGGATTTCACTGAACCAAAGTGTTTGGCTTTGACTTGGAAATGAATTTGCAATGAGGATACAGGGAAGGGAGCCATCTCCCTGCATTATAAGATCATGATCATAATTGCTCAGCAGATACACAAATCCTCAATGTGCCACCAACCATCTGGCCAAAATTTAGGTCACTTTTTGGCTCATAATTTTCTTGGACACATTGGGGGGAGGGAAACAGGTTTCATAAATCAAAACAAAAATGCAGTCTTTATAATTTCAACTCATAAAATATACTGCTATGAGTTAATTTCATCAAAAGTCTTCACTGCCAAAAAAAACCTTGCCTTTGAATGTACAGGCTTGCAGGCTCTGTTGGTTATTTCACTTACATACATCTTACATACATTTTTGACCCATACTGTGGTGATGTAAGAACGCCATTAATTACATTCATCTAAAGAATGAGTGTCAGCCTTAATCTCCCGAGGTTTTGAGTCTGTCTGAGTAGGCTTGCTTGGTGCGTGTGTGTATTTGTGTGCGTAAGAGGTGGGGTCATAGAAAGAGGAAGTAGAGCCTGTGAGATATTTTTAAACTTGGTGATTTAACTTCATCACAGGAATCCATTATAACCTCCTGGGACAGCATTTCACTACATTAGAAAGTGTGCACTATGCAAATATAGGTGTGTTTGTTTGTGTGTGTGTGTGTGTGTGTGTGTGTGTGTGTGTGTGTGTGTGTGTTCGTGTGTGTGCGTGTGTGTGTGTGCGTACCTTTGCCTGTGTTCTCTTAATGGTGACAACAAATTCAGTCATAGGTGAGAGCTGTTAATGAAATTCCCCAAGCTCCTCCCTGTCAATAAGTCTATACGTTAAGCACACTACAGCTAAAACTGGGCTGTGGGCCAAATGAGGTTTTGAGAGCTTGAGTTTGTTTCAACTTTAACCTTCAGAGGATGTGGTGCAATTTTTATAGCTGCATTTGAATCTGACTTCAGGACAAGCTAAAAGAGACAACCACTCAGAGGCACAGCTGTTGACGAGGAGACACTGTGACAAGCAGAGAGAGCAACCAGCATGAAAACCATCGTTGAAGCATTCAATCTCCGGGTACATGATCCCAGCTTATATCTCTGCACCTCACACGACAATACGATATGGACGAGTTACCTGGGAATGCCAGATATGTGATTCCCCCTAATCCCATATCAAGCATAAATTTGTGACGTCAGTATCGTATAGTCACTCTGCAGCTTCCTACCAAAGGGCAAAGCGAGATATTTGATACTCACGGTGCAACTGCTCTCTTCCTCTGTGGTGTTCCTGGCATACAGGGCTTAATAACAGACATACTTAAGTATATAAAACTATAGATGATATCAAAATATGAACAGTATTTCTCTGCTTCAAAAATAACAGGATTTCTGGTAATTTGCTGAATATATTCTAATGAGCATCTTAGCTTGCAGTTGAAATTTCTGGTGGAGACTGTTGGTTTACTTGATATAATCAAAACAACCACAGATTTCTGTTTTTCTTTATTTTGGAAGTTGATGTCATTAAAATAGTTAGTTAGACTGCATAGTAGCAAACAGCCTGACAAAGGGGAAGGAATGATAGCACTGAAAATGACAGGGTGCCAAGAATGGGCCTGTGGGGAACACCATAATTAAAGTAACTTACAGAGAACAATAAAGGTTCTATTACAGAGGTATGAGAGTAAAAAGTTTAAAATTGTACCCTTAAGACCTAACTAAATTTCTAGATGATGAATGAAGTCACCGTCAGGAATCATACAAAAGCAGCACTGAGATGTAAAACTACTATTTTAGATTAAGAATGCAATTCTTATGGTGATTAACAGAATAATCTGTGACATTGATGACAGACGTCTCTGTGCTGTAAAACCTGACTCAAAACTTCCAATAGTTCAGAGCTGAATCTTCACAAGGATGCACTGACCTCATGTGTAAAAAAAACCTTAAAACAGGACATATAATCTAATAATCATGTAATATAATAATCTATAAAAGCAGACTCTGGATGATCAAGCCTCTGAAGTGAGAAACAGCATTCTAGTCTTGTCGTTATGTGACTTTCTATATATCATCATCCATTTTACTGGCTGTGACTTTACAGCTGTCAGAAAAGGTGATCGATACTAGTCTGCTTGCTTCATGTCGTGGATTCTGCTGCAGACTGATTTATGAGCAGGAACATAGCCAAACCGCATTTATATGTCATCTTAGGTGTGACATGAGAGGGGCATAATTGGAATTTGTTGCCTGCCATCTGACACACAATACCCACTGACAGAGCAGGGATTGGTAATTCACCATTTTAGGATGTATGCACGACAAAAATGCCGGAAGCATTGGTCTTGGGCTTTGTTTTTTTTCCATAGAAAAACACACAACAGTTTTCTGGTTGAAATCAAAGCTGTGCTGATACTGGATTTCATTTCCAAGAACCTTAAATATATTTGTGAAAGAATGTGATTATTTGCGGTCGGCCCAAGTGTATCTGAGTCATTCAGCAACGGATGTCCAGAGTGAGAGAATTCATTCAAACAGTGCCTTTGAAATTAAGTGAAATTTCAAATGAAGATGCTCAAAATTGTAAATCTTCTATACAAGTACCTTAATAATTGTTTAGGAGATTCACATCACTGTATTTTAAATGAATGCTTTGCTTGTAACTGACAGCATAAAGACAGATTATTTGCTCGTTAAGTGACATTCTCAGGATCCTAATCACATGGTGTTATATGTTTTATTAATGACAGAAACCACCCAAAAGATGAAGTTATATAAACATCACTGCAGGTGAAAAAAGGCTTTTCTTAGCGCCAATTTGACTGTTAGGCACTGATTTGCCAGCGGTCAGACACAATCTTATTTTATGGTGACTCAAATCTGATTTGAGCGAGAGACCGACAATGCTGTGGCTTACAAAGAATGTAAACAGAGAGGGAAGCTTCAAATTGGGCCTGGAGTCTCCTGGAGAATAATTAATGTGACATTTCCCTGACATTTAGGCGGAGGTATCGTGGAGAAGCCTGAAGAAGGGGAGGAAGGAAGCACAGATATGAGCCAGTGATGGGAAAAGAAAGACAGGAAGGACATGAGGGCAGGGAGAAACACAGGCAGCGACGCCTTTTTTCTTACATGAACATCTTGAGAGATATTGCAGCTACTACTCGCTTTTTTGTGTTACTCTGTGCGGACATTAAAATATGGGAACTAAGCAGAATCGCGATTATACACACACACACACACACAGAAACACAAACAGACCTACTCTAATGTTCAGTCAACACTCCTTCAGTGATGATAAAATTATACTGTTGCCTGGTTACCATTTGTTTTGTGCACATCCCTACCATTCACCATCTGTTTATGGGCTGTTACGCATACATATTTCCATCTCTGACCCTGGGTAGGAGAGCACGGCTGATGAGCTAACACCGGGACAGTTTGTGGTCGAGACTAGACCGCTTGACAAGCCCACAGTTTGTTAAAGCCTATTAAAAAAAGGCCAGGACAATACATCACCCCCTATCAATGCTTTTAGTAGTTTGGTCTGTGGTTTCACATTGCCCTTTTAAGCTAATTAGGAATTGATAAACTCTGACTCTTACCACGTCAAGGTTGCTCTTATTTTTCTAGCACGCCACGTCCCGCTCTAGGCTTATTGTAATTTATTTATTGGCTTTTTTTAATGGGAAGCACCCACTCATCAATCCATAATCTGTAGATTTGCAGGAAACAATATACATAATCCCTTTGCTGTGTCATCATTCAAAGTGAAGCACTTTAAAACCGTTCTCAAGCAGTATCTTGATAAATAGCAGATATGAGGATGCGATAATGGAGACTGCAGCACACAGTCGACTGTGAGTGGTCATCTCCTTTTTGTAGGCTAGTGCACTTTCTTAGCTCTAACACAATAAACATTGATTTTACATCTCTTTGATTCCCATGAAGAAGACGTTTCACTGACAGACTCCTCGCAGCTCTCATCTTGGTCTGTTTGTGGGGCTGCACTGACAGCTCTCATGAAATCCTCCCTGTAAAAGCATCAGCCAGCCTAAAGCTGCTAATAATATCATTTCCTATACATTTCCCAAACAAGGTGTCCTGCTCCCTTTAAAACAGGGGCTGGAGAGACACAGCGTCCTCTTTGATCCCTCCAATC
>JAOXYL010000100.1:12683858-12707325 GCA_028564955.1 Terapon puta | reverse complement strand
ATTTCCCAAACAAGGTGTCCTGCTCCCTTTAAAACAGGGGCTGGAGAGACACAGCGTCCTCTTTGATCCCTCCAATCAAGAGTGATCAAAGGGTGCTCATGTTTAACACTGCTGTGGTCTCACCAGGTTGCAGTTGCAGGTGTGCATCTCTAAAAGGACTTCCAACTCAATTTATGCATAGACTGAAGGTGAGCACACCTTACGGGTCAGAACTCTTAGGTTTGGCCTTCCGATGAGGAAATAATGTGCAGCAGGCTGAAAGCATTCAACACATGGATGTTTCAGACACGTAGGGTTACACGTTCATCCAACCAAGTGGTGCATAGTATTAACACACATTGGAGCAGCTGCTGCACTGTCACCTTTCTTTTAATCAAATTTCCCAATCCCAACTTTGCTAATAACTTGCTTGTGCATGATCTGATCGCTTTCTTAACAGACTCAATCATGAGTAAACGCCACAGCTACAGCAAAAGTTTGATGGGTTTCCCTCCTGCCCCTGTTGTTTATTAAAATATGTGCATCAATAACATGTCACAACCATCTCCTATTGATCATAAGTGCTCCTCGTAAGCATTGATTAATAATTCAAATAGTCCTCATTCATTTCTGACTTTGTTTATGTACACAAAGACGTGATCAAATACTCCAGTCTTCAGCAGAATATCTCAAATCAGTTGGAGGAGGATGATGTAGGGTGGAGTTGCCACACACAAACAACTAACCCAGTGCTAAAAGACAATCAAAAGAAATGACTTGAAGAGTCGGGTATGTGTTTCATCTGGTAATGGAGGGCAGCTAAGTGATATTCAAATGATTTATTGGTGCATGACCAGAGCATGAGGTCAGCATGCGTGTGTGTATGTCTGTGTGTGTGTGTGTATCTGTATATATGTGAATGGTTCTGCAGTGAAGAACAGATTATTTTCAAAAGGCAAATTAATGATATACCAATGGGCTTTTTGCTATAGTAATGGTAATAAGAGCATCACAGGAGATGCAGATAATGAACTGCGTGTCATGTTTTAAAGCTGGTTAATAGCAATGCATCCAGAGAGACGCTTTTACTGTTACCAAACACATCTGACTGTTAAGACATGCTTTTTCTAGTTTTTGAACAACTACAGTAATGGCAGATAATAGCTCACACATCCCACACTCATAAATCACATCCTCTGGCTTTTTCTGTAATTTCCACTCTTCACTTGTGTGCTCCAACCTTGGAGAAATCAAAACATCTGTAAACACAAAAGCACAACAAAACACGGGCGTGCTGACTGACTCATTTTGTGCAACCTCTTTTGTGGGTCTAAAAAAAGTCCATGGTACATTTACATGGGTGCAAAACCTTTGTTGTCCCCTTTTGATTTCTTCTGTAAGCAGTGGCAATTATCTATGTAGCACAGAACAATTCACAGGGCACAATCCTATAAAGGTTGTAGTCTCATGCACAGGCAAGGCTGAACTGTTAATAAATATTTTGTGCAATAAAAAGTCACATCACAACATTACATTTTTGGTTCATTTCAGAATCAACTCATTAACATTGAAAGGCAAATTACTTGCTTCAGGGTAGGGCTACATTACATATTAATATTTCAAAGTATGACTCACTATGCCAGCGTCCATGGGAGGCTGCATTTAGGCACAAAGGTGCTTTGAGCAAAACACTAACATGCTTACAATGAGTGCTAGCATGCTGTTGTGCAGGTATAATGTTTACCATACTCACTGTCGTAGTTTAGCAGGTTAGCATTTCACATCACAAATGTTAATAGTTCAGTGCGGTTACAGTCAATTCTGGGGGAGGTCTCAGCCTCAGGGTGCTAAGGTGGTAGGAAAGTCAGACCCTTGTGGATGATGAATGTTTGCATCGAATTTCAAATTTCAAAGTTAAGGACTGCTCCAACCAATCACACACTCCCTACTCACACATCCAACATCGAGCTAACCGAACATTACCTTTGCTGCAACAGATGAGCTGGGCTTCTCCAGGAGGTCCCAAAGCTTCTTACGTTTCTCGGCGCAGCAAGCGTTGTCAAATTCTTCTCCCTCTCTGTCTTTCAAATTGTCTGCCTCCCTCTTGAGCTCCTCATTCATTTGCTCCTTTTTCTGGTGGTACCTTGCCTGGCAGCATGACTCCAGGTAGATCTCATCGATGCCCCAGTAGTCGAGCTCTTGGCTGAAGGACAGAGCGCACATTTCTTCCATCATGTGCAGCTTACCCGTGCGGTAGAAGTTCAGAATTGATGTGAACGCCCCTGGATGCCGATCAAAAAAGTATTCATTTTCCTCAAGGTTGTAGTCGTCGCACACCTCCATGAGAGATTCATGGGTGTTGCAATCTCGTAACTTCCCCAAACGTGTTCGTGGTAGCCTGTCTAACGTTCGCCACAGGACTTCATGTGGGAGACCCCCAACATTGAGCCTGACTCTGCGGAAACATGACTTGCTGCGAATGATATCCACCGGTTCAGGTGGCAGTGATGATGTTGAGCGGGAGCCAGCTTTATTTAACTCTGCCAAGGATTTCTCCATGATTACTTCAGATTCGAGGAAGCAGGCAAACATCCAGGGCTATGGACTACAGTTGGTCCTGTTTCCTTTCATTATTATGTCTAAAGGATAAAAAAAAACAAAGAAATGATTAGTATTCTTAGAGTAACCACACATCGATCATCAGTCTCCGAAAGAATTTGGTGATAGGAGCTTCGGGCCTCGGTGCCGTGGATTGTTGAGAGCAGTGGATCGTTACCAGAACCCAGGAGCTCAAAGTACATGAGACAAATCAGAGGGCTCGCAGGATGATTTAAAAAGAAATGATTAAACAAAAAATGTTTTTACAAAAAGCTATTTGGATTTTTCAGTCTTTCCTAATATTTGCCTCCTTTTTGTGTAATATAGCATACTTTCACCTCGCCTGGCCTCTAAAAATCCTCCAGATGAAACAGCCCAAGAGGGAAAAATCACTCTTTGGTTGAACATTCATCAATAGCTCATGTCCACACAAAGTGATGACAGGTCACAAACCATAAAGATTGGAAACCACTGGATTAAAGCAATAATTCTTTTTTATCCTGGTTCTAACTGGTTTGTATCGTGCTAGTGTCTGATTGATTGATTGATTGATTGATTGATTGGTTGGTTGGTTGGTTGATTGATTGATTAATTGATTGATTGATTGATTGGTTTATCAAAGATTGGCAAGGGACTGCCTTCCCTTGTGCAAAGACCAGCTTTTAAAATCACTGGTTAAGTAAGCTTAAGGCCAGTGAAATAAAAGATAGACAAAAAAAATATTGTTTCAAGGAATTTGATTATACTTATTGTTGCTTTATCATCTTCTTTGAATTCTTGTTTTGATATTTTTTCAACAGTAAACACAAGCTGTGGTGAGAGTTCTTGAGAGTTATTTTCAATATTGAAAATAGAGCGAAATAAATTAACAAACAGATTGTTTGTATTGTTATATTCGAATATTTAAATATCGTATCACATCATCATTTTCAAATCATTTCCTGAATCCACAATACATCTACCCTCAGATGGGGGTTGGTGAGATGACTCATGCAGTATATCAGGAGTTAACAAAGAGGGAGTGAAAGCCTGATTTAATTGTCATCATCTAAACCAAAAAAACTTGCTTGGATATATTAATAATAATATCCAATGACATTTCCCAAAAAAGCCTGAAAAACTTTGAAAAACAACTGTAAACCCTTCCCAGATTGAAACCCAATGAGGAACAGAAGGGTCCTGAAGACCAGGATTTAAAGTCACCTGTTTAACGGGCTGCTGGTCAGAGAAAATGTCAGACAAATGAACTGAATTTTAACCTCCCTGGATTTTTATTCAATTGGCTCCTGACATCCATTATATCATGATGTTCTGATTGTTATTAAATGACATCCTGAGACAACAACAATCAATGCCCTCAGATGTGGGTTCCTGAGATGACTCACTCCTAATATGCAGAATCCTACATGTCTGTGTTGAAAAATATGTGGGACCAAGAGCCAAAAAGGCTCTAATCTCATCCAATTTAAGGAAAGGCGAAACAACTTCCCACCAGAACTTCACAACCAACTTGAACTGACACGTCTCCTCTGGGGTGACTGACATAACATTATATCATTATCAATAACAAAGCACTGAGTGGCAAAATTCTCTAGATTGTCATATATGGCTGCAGGCGCCTTAATGAGACAGAGAGGAGAAGAGAGACAGGAGGGGTGGGGGCGGGGGGGTTGTGATCCCCTGATGTGATCTATTTGTATGGATGTAGTAGTTTGTCATCCTTAGTCGTTATTAGGCTGAAGTGACGCCCATGTCAGCACGGTGCTGTGGGTGGGGACGGACAGCGCGGCGGTGGAGTGAGCGCTGTCCACTCTGATGGTGCTGAAACATCACCAGGAAGCGCAGCTCACTCCCTGAATCACGGGCTGCCTCTCGAGAGGAAAACACACACACACACACGCACGCACACACACACACGCACTAAACACACACACACGCACTAAACACCATACATCCTCTCCTCTCAAATGTTTTTTAGGATGGGGAGGGGTCCATTTACAGTCGCCCAGGTGGCACGAGCTGCAACATTTCTCACGCGGCCCCTTCCCTTGTTTACGTCTGGAAGCCCAAAATACACCTCGAGGCCTGCGGGTGCGATCCGTCCCTGTCGCACAAAGTTTCTGACAGTCAACGCGCACAATAAAAAAAGCGCATATGAGATAAACACAAACACGAGCACGCACACCGCGCGGTGGGTGCGGAGAGATATTCCTCCTCCACCTCCTCCCTGTCTGCCAGAGCTCCGATCAAAAAATAATTCAGCATTTAAAAAAAACAAGCGTCTCCCACCACACACACACACACACACTGCGCAGATAAACAGAGGATGAGAACAAGCTCATCCACAGCTGCAATGTTGTGGACGCGAAGCCTCCGCGTCTCTCTGCTCTCCAAAAAAAAAAAAGGCTCCATGTTGGTGCAGTTTTAAATGCAGAGCAGTCCGTTCACAATCTGACACAACTGAAATGTTACTGCGTGACTCAAAGTCCAAACACGGAAACAAGCTTTAGATAGAAATATAAATATGTATATACCGTGGTGGGTGACTGTCATCTTGCACTGAACCAAAGCAGCTCGCAGCTCTCTGTGAACAATCAATCCGCCGAGGAGAGATGAGGCGGTAGCGTTTCAAAAAAAAGGAGAAGATGAAGAAAAAAAACAGGAGGCGCCGTTATTGGTGTACTATTGCCGGGGTCTAACCCAATCCATGTCCCCCTCCTCTGCCTCTGACATGGCACACAGATCCTACCAGCCGCGCGCTCCGCCGCTCCACCGCCGTCTCGCCCGAAGATCAACAAGTACGCCGCGAGCCCCGCTCGGACCTGGACTGCCGTGGTCTCTCCCGGTCTGTCAGCTGTGTGAGGAGGCGCCGCGTCCCTCAGAAGGTGGATCCGCGGCGGCCCGGCGCTTTCTCCTCCACATCTCATTAACTCCTTCGGCACCATGCGCCTCCACGCACAGACGGAGCGCCTATAAAACACGCGCCTGTGTTTTTTTTTGTTTGTTTGTTTTTTGTTTTTAATCCCAGATGCGAGCGCGATGGGAAGATAGTGTGCGTGAAAAAAGAAAAAAAAAGAGAAAAAGATAGGTATAATAGGTGTGATCGATGCAGGGGCACGTGATCGGGAGGCGCAGAGCCACCAACATGAGCGAGAATCGATGAAAGTGCATGTTCAGAGAACGACCCGCTGATGTGGGACTCAATTTAAGGCTGATTAATTTGATGAAGGAAAGTGGGTTCATCCTCCACCTATTTCCACGTTAGCAGTGAAAACATCCACGTAAAACAGGTTCAAAATCCCACTCATACTAAAGTAGAGCAGCAACATGTTGCAGAATTATCAACAGTAAAAGTGTTCATTCTGCGGAAAAAGGGCCCCTGTGAGTGATTTATTATCATATATTACATTATTAGACCGGTGATGCATCAAGGCACAAGGAGCATCTGGGGGGGCGTGAAATGATTTATGGGGAAGGGAGGATGTAAAAGAAAAAAAATGTCTGCAACACACATTTATATTCATATTTTCAGACTTTGGACTGAATCCTATGTGAAATGTTGGATCATTTGACCTCTGGGGGGCTCAAATAGATTTTTAAATGAAACCATGTGAGACGATTAGAGAGGAAATGTCATTTTGGTGGCAATTTCTAACAAGTCATAGACCTCTGAGACAGCAAAGAGCCCAGCATGCTTTTTTGTGAAGACGTTGGGAACAACTGGTTTGATACTTGTAAACACATATTTTGATGTTTTATGTTTTTATGTCTTAATATGGAAACTTACTTCTACCCATTGCTTTTTTTCATTCCACATTTAGTTAAAGACCTCTGCAGACATGTTAAGACATTCAAAGATTTTGTGTTTTTCATCTTTTCTACACACAAAAACTATTTTTGTCTTACATAAAATCCCTTAAAATTGTATCAACTTCTAACTAGTTAGAAGTAGTTATTGCATAGTTGCATAGTTCTTGAATATGAGGTTAGCTATTAGACAGTGTCACATCTGTGTTTCCATGTTTCCACTTCTGGTTACTGTGACTTGAAAACCGAACCATGATGCCTCCAATTTAGATGTGTGTTATATGTTGCCAGATCTTCTTGTATGTGCATGTCTTAAACTCAGATTTTAGTGAATCTTTCCTCCTGCAGCAGATTGAATGTGAAAACAGCCTTCCAGCGTCAAACTCAGCACATCCATCATTCTGCAGGTCTGAAGGTCAAACAAGTGGAGTAACAACAAGAAAACACTTTTTTTTGTAAAGGTGGCGCATACAAATGTTCAACTAGAAGTATGGGGGGGCAATGTGTTATCTGGAAAAAAGAGAAACATGTCAGGTTTACTTCATTTTCTCTTTTTATTGAAAATAAAAAAATGTGCTGATTAAATCTAACACAAAATAAATAGTGCAACAATATGTATAACAAAATGGTTTTATCAACCAACAATTCTTACAGTTAATCAAATCATCAAATCACATTTCATGCTGCGTCCTCTTCAGTCTGTATCGGACCTGCAGATCTCCATCTGGCTGGAGCATCCCGAAGCCGTAGCGGCTGGGATTAACTGGAGGCAGCTGAGCCTCGGGGTCACACATCTCGAGGTCGAGATGAGACAACAGCAAGAACACAAATCTAGAGACACAGGGAGAAAGAAGCAAAGCAGTTTAGAACAGGTGCCATATGAAATACATATGAATAATCAGACTTATTAATATGGGCAAATGTGGGTTTAAAGCATCCAGTTAAGTCCTGAAAGTAAGTAAATCAAGTCAATCTGACATAAAGAGTGAAATGGCTAAAAATAACTGATTCCTAAGGTCTTCTCAGTCTACACAGCAACATTCACTAACCCGACCCTCTTTTTTTTGCAATTTACAAGGGTTGAACTTTAACCTTTGTAACTGGATATGATGTCTGACGAAGCCACACTCTCCGAACTGACTGTCCTCTATTAGCCTTAGCCTTCTTATATAAGAAATTACTATATTACAGCTGGTTGCTAATGACGATAGAGGAGATGAAAGTGGGACCGACAGGATAATGATGGGCGAATATTGCGGAGATGGATTTTGCTGGTCTGATCTGGTAATCAGAATGAAATTACAGGAAATGCTTTGATCGCGAACGTATCATTTGAAAACTTAATATACTTCATGGAGAAAAGATATACATCTAAAGACACTCACTGTTTAATGGCTTTGACAGCAAACTCCTTCCCAACGCACATGTTTGTCCCTGCACCCCAGGGCATGGTGTGGTACTTCAGCCTTTTTCCATCTTTGTAGAATTTATCCTTCACCATCATGTCATCATTTAAGAAGCGGTCGTACTTGAAAGTCTTTTAAAAAGGGGAAAGGAAGGAGAGGGCACAAGTTAGATGTTTGCATTTTAATATCATACAAATGGGTTTCATCAAATGTCAAATAAACAGGATGAAGGTTGGGAATTGATCTTGTCCTCTTGTCATCTTGTCAGCTCATGGTTGTTTAATATTGTTTCTTGCACTATGTTATAGCTTAAAAATATCAAAATGGTGCTGCACAACTCATCATGAGGATGGAAGCTACGTATCTCACAGAACGTCAACCACATCCTTTGTTAGCACACAAAAGTACCTGTGGATCTTGGTGTATCTGTGGGTCCATTTGAGGGCTGAGGAGGGGAAACAGACACACTTTGTCCCCCCGTCTGAGAAGGTACTCCTTCCCATTGGCCATACGCAGCATCTTGTCCTGCACCACCTCTCTGCTGACCAGCACCGCAGCGGTGAGCCGGAGGGTTTCACTCAGAACGCTATCTGCAGAAAGGAAAGGACAGCAGAGTGGATGATGTCAGAGGGATGTCAGCGTGAGTTAAATCAGCAGCGGCCTCGGGTGTAATTTTAAGAGGCACAAACATTTGCACTGATATGATTATATGAAAAAGCAATCATTATTTAATCAAATTAAAGGTAAAAGTTTCATTGTAGCTGTCTTGGTTTCCGGGCGCCACACTTATCTCGTTATTTCCAACAAGCCCAATGAGCCTTTGTTTCTGTCTCACTGGAGTGGTGAAGCCCCAAGTTGGAAGAGCTCAAGTGAATAAATGAAAAGGGAGCTAGCAGCTGTTACGTACCCAACACAGGTGTGTTGTGTGTTTCCAGCAGGCTGATTGGGGGATGCTGGAGGGAAGTGTCCTGGAGAGTAAGGCCTCTGATCTCTGATTTAACCGCCTCCATGGCCTCAGGGTGAGTGAGCAGGAAGCCAAGGAGCCAAAAGGCAGCAGGTCCAGCATTACACTAAAAGGAGAAACATGCAACTTAGCACAAACCCAGACCTTTATATAAGCTTTCAGTATGAAAAAATGTACAAAGTCAGTGTACATTTTGTATATGTGGACACATAAAGCATACGACATAGAGATCTTTCTTAGTACTTTTCTTGCAAATATTTTGACTGATACTTCCTCTCAGCTTTCTGTACTGCTGTCTGAATATGACTGATATGAGAAGAAGCCAGCAAATCCATCCACACATTGTCGAGACTGCTGTCAGCCTCTTGGGGAGAGACACCTGAGCCTGTCAGACAGTAATTGCTGAGAGTTAAGGGAGCTGTTCCTCTTGCGTCTGCACATCTCAGGTCAGCTCTCCATTGACAGCCAGGGCAAATACCTAAAAGCGACTAAGGGTGTCTTTTCTGCCCTCTTAGGGCTTCAGATCACCAGACCCGATGCCTCAAATAATGATGAGGGTCTGGTATACCTTAACAGCAGCGAGGTGTGGATTTTTAAAGGAATAGTTAGATGAAATATGCTGAGAGAGTGAGATAAGAAGATTGATAACACTCGCCGACATGTTTTCTAAACATGGAGCTGCTGTGGTTGTGGTTTTGTACAGATGATGAGATATAATGTGTTGGTCTTTGGCGCTGGATTTTATTACCTTCAGCAAAGCAAGCCTGTGTACAATCTTCATACTAACCTCTGTAAGCAAACCAGTTGCTGGCTCCAGGTACATATTTAGTGTGTAAACATAAAGGAGATTTCAATCCTCTCATCTAACTGTCGAATTAGTTTCTCAAAATGTCAAACCGTGCCTTTCGGGTACAACTCGATTCACTGACTGATGTATCCTGAGAAAAGAATGTGAGGCTCCCTAACGTGGCAGCCAGTTACTTGCTTTATTCTTCATAAAGGAACATTTAGACATGATTCGGAATGCATTTTTTACATTTAAATACATGCGTGTGGGTGAGAGCGAACAGACAACACAGCATATCAAATCACCAAATCCCCTAAAAGGATAGTCTATATATGTTCCAGTCAATAACTTTGATTGTTTGCAAATGGAAAGAAAACAACAGCAGGCACCAGGAGCCATGATGAGGAACTGGTAGGTGGCTTCGGTGAAATCCAAGAACTGCAAACCAAAATATCTCAGTCTGCCTGTAACACGTGTACAAGCCATATTCACTCTGGCACGTCTCGCTACTCTCACATCTAATCCCTCTATTCTCTGCTGTGGTGCTCCAGTTTCCGTCCCAGACTGAGACTGTGTGCTCCCAATATCCCAGCAGACATGATGAAGCACAACGAATGTGCTGGGAGGAACAGTGGACTTTCCCAAGCCAGCAGAGCGCCTGAAAGCCCAGCCGTGGGTGGCCTGGCAAAAGGTTTTGTCCTCGCTCAAATGCTTTACACTGGTGTTACTGGGTGAACAGTCAGTGCTCTGCAGAGACTGTCTGGTTAACAGAGGGATGAAGCTATTGGAAAAAATGCTGCGTTTGCGAGCAGACAGTTGAACAGATTGCCACCCCCCCCACCTGGTTGTACGGAGCAATTACACTGTGTCAGTCTAAGCTTGTCCGTACTTCAATTCAATGGCGTATTCCCGCTAATATTGCTATATTTGTGTACACTGTGTCCATTTAAGGCTAAAGAAATATATTGTATTTGACAAGAGGATTTATTCAGATGTGAGGTTAAAAGTTCTTGTATTCAACAAAGCAAAATGTCAGAGAGAATTTTATGCGTTTTAATTTAAACAACATCCAAATCCATGCACTCAGGTTTAATAACTACTCCAGTGGAGCTGCACTGTGGTAAAATAAACAATAATGTGTATGACTGGGCCAATTATGAAAGAAAAAAAAGAGGAAACAACTTCAACTGAACAAGGCTCTGACGCACTGCATTTGAATGTAATTACCTAACCTCAAACAAGATATGATGCCACAGAAACTGATTCACGAGAGCAAAACCGGGAAAACTCTGCTCTGAAGTACAAGTTGAGGCAAGTAGCTGTGAGTAACTGGGAGCAAGGAATCCATTGCCTCTCAGTTCTGCATTGTTGGCAGGATAAGCACTTAAGCATTCAGTCTGGGTGTGGAAAGTTGTATGTATGTTTTGATATCACTGTGTGGCCCAATGTGCATCTATGGTTTGTGTGTGTGTGTGTGTGTGTGCGTGTGTGTGCGTGTGTGTGTGTGAAACAGTCAAACAGTAAAGCAGGTCTCACTTGTGTGGTCCACAGCTGCAAGAGCAAAGCTCTGTTCTGCATTTCTGCATCGACTCCCTCTTCCTGCAGGAAGTGACAGTAGCTCTGGTGCCAGGAGTTCGACTCTGACCCTCCGCTCAGCCAGTTTGGGGACAGCAGCTCCCACAGTCGTACCCGGGAGGAGTTGACTGTTTTGCTTTCCCCTGGGAAGAGGTCCGGCATTAATTTACACATACATTACGGTGCTTAGCAGATGTGGAGTGAAATTTCATTCACCGCTGTGCAGCTTACCTCGTTTGAGTGAGCAGCGAGCCAGTTTGGTGAGGAGACTGTCAAACTTGCGGAACTCTTTGTAGACTGCAGAGACATTATCTGTCCTCTCAAACAGCGTCAGATATCCTGCCCTGAGCACAGCAAATAAAAGTTTTAAACCTCCCTGCCTGTCACACCCGGTAGAATAAACACTGACATAATCTGATTGACAGTATTTGGCTTTGTTCAAAATGCCATGTGCGTTACCTGAAGAGCAGTCTGTAGCAAAGGCTGAAGAGTCCGTCCTCTGCCCACTGTGACGAGCTGCAGTCTTTCTGGTCACTCAGCAGCACGTTTTGAAGGTGAGCGCCCATGGACCTGCTGAGCTTGGAGAGATGGAGGCCTTGAAAGTGCCTGAAGAAGACATAAATAGATAATGAAATTTGCAACCTTGATTTAAAACATATTCTCTGTTAAAAGCTTATTGAAGTAAGGCATTCATTACTGTTCCATCCATTTCCGCTCTGCTGTGGGTTTGATGCTCGGAAGCTGCAGACTGAAGACCCTTTTCATGAGCAGATTTCTATTGCGGGTCAAGTCAAAGAAGACTGTGTCATTGAGAATCTCGTCGAAAGAGTTTGGGTCCAGCAGCACCGTCACGTAATGACCAGCAATATGGACCTGGAGGGGACATTGTTTTAGCTGTTGCAATACTCTAATAGTGTTTTTTTTGTTCTACACTGGAAAGATAATGAGCTGCAGTGGCTTCATACTAATTTCAGATATATTCGGATTAAAAAGCACTCAACAATTAATATGTTACCACTGCACATTTTTTTTATTTTGAAATATATTACAACATATATGTTGATATATTTTTGCTCCTGTGTGCAAAAACGTTTTTGATCTTACAAATAAATATATATACATATGAATTTGTACTCTATTTGACAGTCTAATTCTTATACATTTCAAAACAGCTAATTATTTCCTTGAACATGAGAATCCCAACAACAGAGTTACACAGTCTTGTCTCAACTTACTGTGAAGATATCCCCATATTTTTCTTTCATCCGGGCCAAAAACTCTGCGGCATCTCTCTTGAACGCGAGAGCATGCCCCAACCATGGCAGCCAACCTTTGTCCAGGGGTGGCTCGTTTTTCTGTCTGTCGGTGCACAAGGAAGTTCATTAAAGTCACAAAGAAGCAACAGTGTTCATGAATCTCACCCAACCAGTTTAGAGTTAGCGTAAAGCTATCAAAAAGCCATGCAGCATGTAAGTACAGAACATGTACAGTTTTATTCTTAAGTTCAGCTCATATACAGTAATTTTATTTTTAAGTGAATAAACAAAATCAACGTTCAAAGGTTCCAACATTGTTATTTTAAAGAAGGTATTCTAAAATCATTATCACTATTCTTAAATGTCTTTGATTAATATTAGCTTAACTTGAGAGACTAAACAACAGTATAAATTTGATAAATTACAGTATGTGCAGTATGGGCAGTATTTTGTAGACCTTCAGACTCAAGTGTTACAATCTGTGATCTTCACTTTTATTAATAATTTAATATGTACTACTTTCTACATATCAATGAAAAGCTTTACCTTGTGCGGTTGGAGTAAAGGAGAACTAGTATAAGCAGTCCATTAAGCAGCAAGAATATTGTCCATAACATGTTTTCGTCTGATACTAGTCCGACTTATTCCATAGCTGCTGGCAACTCTCTTATATCACGGCTCAGTTATAACTACCATTTGTTAGGGGGTGTGGAAAGGTGTGGCTTGTGACACAAAGTGTTGCACAATACTGTACAGTGAACCGAGTCAGACACCACAAAAAACTGCCACATCCTGGGCAAGTAACAAAAACTGAAATGAAACAGGAAGATTTCCGCTGCTTAGAGTCTAGTTCACATACAGTGATACCATCAGAAGACTGCACAAGATGCTTTGTTTTCACTCAGTGTGTGAAAAAAGTCACCTGCCAGAACATTTCATAGCAGTGACATGATCGAGGTACAGGGACTCATGTTTCATTCACTAAAAGGTGATGTCAGGAAATACTTCATGACAGGTGTCATACTGTCCAGCTCCCAGAGATTGTTCATGTGAAACCTGTCTATGATTACACTTAGTTTCCCCTAAACATACATTGTGAAACACACTATTTTTACACACCTTGCTATCACTTCCAGACAGTCATAGGTTCAAGTATGTGCTTCTGACGCTGTAAGACACACTGAAACCAGTGATTAATAAACAAACTCTGACGCAGGGATAAGAGCTAGAGAGTGTGAGATTTGCTCACACTCACAATATTGTGACACCGTTGATATTCATATAAGTGAATGAATGGACATGTCATTGATCATACAATGCTCAACCAATATAATCCATGTTAATCATAATTCATGGTGAACATATGACTTTATTACATTATCAGGAGGTCTGGTGCAGTACAGCAGCTCACCTGCTTACTTGGTGTGTGTCTGTACCAGCAGGGGGCGGTCATGCACCGACAGCAGCTCCAACTCTCAGCAGCCGAAGGAAAGTTCAGCAGTGAGTGCTCCTTTATACGAAACTAACATAACTCAACAGGACAAAAGAAACTCGGCGCACCTTTTTTCACCTGAAGGCAACAGGCAACATCAGTAGAGCTTGACATGTGCGACATTTCTGTGATGAATAATACGCATGAATGACGAACTCATACAAGATTTTATGAAAAAACAAAACAAAAAACATATTGAAGGAATACCAAAGATAAGACAGTGTTTTCTGAAACAGGCAAAATAAAAGTAGGGCCACATAATAACTATTATATCCCCCTTAAATGCACTATTAAAGATGGCTACAACGACCTTGTTGTATTGTTAAATGAGAATGTCCGAGACTTTAGAAACATTAAGCAAAAGCATATACTTCACTTTATCATTGTAAAAGAGAAGACTGAGGGTTTTAACACAGTTATAATGAGCTGATAGCTTGCAGCTAATGCTAACAGGCTGCGTGCTCTTCGCCAACTGACCGGACCAGCAACAACAACCGGAGACTTCAGTTCCTACAGCAAACCTTTATCATTTAAATTAAATTAAAATTGTATCATGGTGCTGATGTAAAGATATGTGTGAAATTAATATGGTTAAAACACAAAGATCCCTGTCAGTTATCACTGCACAACATATAATAGATATTCACGAAAATAATAGATTCAGTGTCCTGGCTACATGTCACAAATTTTGATTCCCATGTGGCAATTACGTGCTTGCTTGCTTATTTATTTATTTATTTATTTATTCACAACAAACTGTAAAATTTGATTAAGAGTAAGTGATTCATTTTATTGAGAAACTTTCAGATGCCATGGTAACACACACGCACACACACAGACAAACACAGAGACGTATTAAAAATAAAAGTAATTAAATCTCTTTAATACTTTATGCTACTTTATTCATCCATTTGTCACATGTCTTTACAAACCTTAATAATGTTTAATCAGCCTTTCAACAATGCATTAACATTAAAAGTTTAACACTGTCCATTCCCAATTTACAACACAGCTTGGCTGTCTGTTTTGATTTCACAATGCAATGTTTTTGACAGAACTGACCAGTATTGAAATTACCTTATTATGTCCAAACATGTGAAAGGACATAATTAAATGTTTTCAGGGCTATGCACACAAAGCCTTTCACAGCATTTTACTTTTCAATGGAACATCTCATCTGGTCACCAATAACAGTAAACTGTAATAGTAAAAAAATTACAGATTTAAAGGTGCATCTATAAAACAGCAAAATGACTGAACCACCTTATTGTCAAGGTGCTTCAACACTCGTTTGTGTTGAAGTCTAAATCATGCTTAGATTCAGTAGTATTTAGATACCCCCCAAGGGAAGGGAAGGGGCCAGCAATACTGCAGCCAATGGAGGCAGCGTCTCAGAAATACTGGTGTTATTATGTTAATGACCCTAAACCGCCTGTGAAGTGGGTGTGGTGCTCTGGAAACTAACGACTTTAAACAAACAGCCCCTGATATAAACAAACACCACATACAGTGTCACATACGACAAAATCCTTTACGATCATAAACATTTACATTTACATGCCCGTTGATTTCATACACACAGCCTCTTTTAAAACCAACAGCCTATCACTCCTGTTAACTTTGGCAACTTCGTTATCATAGCTCTCAGAGGCCAAATTCATTTCTGCTGGATAAAAAACAAACAAACAAAAAAAAAACATGCTCTGACAGCCCACTTTAAATACTGAAAATATGAAAAACTATCTATAACAAATATAAATCTTGTATTCTAAATCTTGTTTATTTTAGACTCTGGAATATACACTTTTTACTTTTGTGTCATTAAAGGCAGATATACAGCCTGATGCTATCCATTACAATAACCCTGCAGTGTAAATGAGGTTATATAAAACATTATCCTTAAACAAACATTAATGTTTTGGTTAATAGTTAGATAATAAACACCTTACTCACATAAGTATGAAGCTATCCACACTTATATCATGAAATGATATCATGAACATTAAGCATTCACTTTTGTGATTCTTGCATTTACAGAACGAGGGCTCTTTGTTGGCCTCCTGGAGGAAGCTAATCTCTTCTAGGTGGATCATGTGATGATCGTTCCTCCTGTAAAGGCCCCATAAGTGGATGGTGTTAAATTTTCCGTGGCCCAGTTAGACGCAGCTTTTTCACATTATTTTCAAAACCCACCCAGGCTTTTATCGGGCTCACTCTGAGGCCAGAGATTGATGAGTAACATTTGTTCAGGAAATTAGACGTTGAAGTGGAGATTGCGTGGTGAGAACTGAACGGTTCTCCTGCAGATCCCTCCTGGGCTCTCTCCCAGCATGAACAGTTGTCACAGGCTGACAGTAGCCCACAGATTTCCTGAGAACTGGGTGCAATGGTGGGTCAGAGTGTCTCGATACAGTTCAAAATCAGCTCACTTACCCCAGCCCCGCACATCGGTTTACATTGCTTTGACAGAAAAACACGTGTCGGGCTGTTGGAAGATCAGAAGCGCCTCACACAGTTGCACTTGAGAAGTCACAGGAAGTTATTTTGACAGCATTTGTCAGGAAACTGTGCTGGAGTGAACAGAACAGAGAGGGAGAGTCAGTCTGATTTTCTCTGAGGAGATCTTTGGCAAATGTTGCAACTGTGGAGTGGAAAATTAGTTCATTGCTAACACAGGCCATTAGTCAGGTTCTTCTCTCTGTGGTAGTTGCAATTAGTTGTCTCGTTCTCAATAATAGGCTAGATTATTTTTTGTTGTTTTAGGGTGTATTTCCTAACATTTTAATCACCTGCATCTGTATTGAATTCATGAAACTGATCTATATTTGATTTACCAGCAGGTTATATCAGAGATGCTGTGATGAGCTTACCACCAGACATTAGCTGTTAGCACTGGCTGGGCAGTATGCTACATCTTTTTAATCTCTTGGTTCTTGGCAATTGATTTATGAAGTGATGTAACAATTAACTGGGAAATTGATTATTTGATCGACAGAGAAAAAAATGCAATCATACTGATAGTTGTAGTCATTTTTGCAAGCCACTCTGGTAAACACTGTGCTTATTCCAGCTTTGCAACTGTGAGAAACAGCATCTTTAACTATTTACTGATATTTTCTAGACAAAATGAATAATTGACAATGAAAACAATCATCGGTTGTGTCCTAGTTCTATCATGCCTGACACTGTGTGGTCAATTGAAACACATTTATTTTGAAACTGAACAGCTCCCGTAGTCTACAGATGCCTAGATCACTATTACTTGATGCTGGTGTTTTTTGCATGACCTTGTGTTACACGCATTATCTTAATGCACATCTATGCACTGTATTTTGCACTTTGCAGTAGTGTTTAAACTCAACTCTGAACCTTTGCACATCTACAGCAAATAAAAAAAAACTGTATTTCATTTACATATATGTATATATATATTGCAGTACTTGCTCTCATTCTCTTTGAATTCATATGTTTATTGTTACAAACATACGAGGTCAAATTCCTTTAATGTGAAAGCTACTTGGCAGTAAAACCGATTCAGATGTGAATGGACTAATAGGGTGCCACTGTTTCATCCACTTTCTATACCTTTCTTGGCTTAAATGCTCTGTCACTAAAGTGTTTTAGGGGAGCCTGGATGCACAATAACGACAAAGTCAATGTTTTTCAATTCAGGTTTGCATGAACCCACTGACAAATCTTAAATCATCCATGAGGAAGAAAAGTGTAGGAGGAGGGAGTGGGCTGGGGGAGGAGTCTCAGATTGACTTTCGCATCCATTCAGCCTTTTTCTGCACCAGCATTGAACTTGCAGAGAAGAGAGAGAGAGAGAGAGAGAGAGAGAGAGAGAGAGAGAGAGAGAGGCTGGTCAGTGTTGTGCAGAAAGGGGATCAGCTCTATCGTCGCAGAGGCTGCGCCCCCCCTCTCCTCCCACCCCCCTTGTCAGAGCGCACTCCAGGCTTTGGGGAATGCACATGAAACGAGAATTTATTTTTTTCTCTCACTGAAGATCACTGCTGAGGAGCAGAAGGAGGAGGAGGAGTGGTCAGGCTCGGGGATCAGTATGCACTTTTAGGCTCGACGTCGCCTCCGACGCAGCGCCGCGACCCCGCAGAGCCTCCAGCGCGTCGTTTCGCCCCCGAAGTTGTGGCAGGCGGGCGATGATCCGCGTCTGATTGTTGCTCAACTATCCGGACAAGGACTGCAGACGGGCGAGCGCTGCATTGTGGCAACCCGAGACGCCGATTTGCCGCCCGAGGATTGCACAATCCCCCCCCACCTCCTCCCTCCCTTTTCTCCCTCCCCAAAATGTCATCCCAGGCGAAAGTCAAGAAGGACAAAGAGATCATTGCCGAATATGAGACCCAAGTGAAAGGTTGGTAACGCGCAGGCCTGAGCGCATTGTTATTCTGCGTCTGTGTGTGCAGGCACTATTGCGTAACTTCACCACAAGCTTCATATGTCTCCCACCGTGCAGCGCTTGTGGGGTGGGACAGATTGTGTAGTTGCAGATGGACAGGCGGTCATTTATATTGGAGACATCTCCGGTGTCTCATAAATTCACGCTGTTTGAGCTCCTATCCTGAGGGGACGAGGCTTTTTTTTAGCGGTGGAATAATGAAGGTGTAAGTTGGCTGAACCGGTTTCTCTGTGAAGGCTGTGTGCTCTAATGACATGCCCAGCCCTGCATGTGTGGCCATGCGAGCTCCAGGAGCGTGATGATTTGCTCCAGAGTGCAGCAAGAACCGCTGTCAGAGACAGTCCCAGAGCCTGCACACCCAACAAGGGAATGTACCAATTCACCTTGGGACAGTCTCTCCAGTAGGCTGGAGGTCGTGCACCTTAGGTACCTGGAGACGTCTGGGTCCATCTTACAACTTCTTTCTTCTTTAAAAAAAAACAACATATTCATGAGATGATGTTTTGGCAGTCTGTCATTTTAAACAACAGCACGGCATGAGCGATGAGTATTTTCCTGACACCCCAGGACAAAGTGTATAGTATCAGGAGGGAGAGGGGAACGCTTGAGAAGATCACACAGCCAACAGTTCAGAAAGTGCATAAATAATGCACACTGTCTGTATGAATTATGAACCATGAAAGGATTTTCCTGTCTGCCGCTAAATATGTGACTGGATAAACCATCCAGAGAGAAGACAGAGTCAGGAACAGTCTATCGGAACAGACAGTGCAGGATGTATAAAGGTGGGCCGTCTTCTCAGGGTTTTAGAGACGACTTCAGGCAGTGTCAGCTCTAACACCTCTGTGCATCGCCTTCTCACAGTTGTGGTTTGGCTTTGCTGGTTTGGTATTGTGTTTCAGACGTTGTTCACACAGACAGACAGACCACAGACTTTCTTATAGGGCAAGTTTCCATTTTAAACCAGGACGACTCAGTGCTACTCATATCAGAACTACAGTGTGGATTATAGCCATTTGTTCCTGTAATGAAACTATGTGATTCTGTGTAAAACAGACCAGCTCAGTTCAGTCAAAGAAATAGTTTGATGGGTTTTGTCATGCCTATTTGCTGTATTGATGATTTAGCAAATGTACAACAAATCATGCACATGAGGCAATTTCAAAGTGAATAACATGGATTTAAAAGGGAAATAAAGATAGATGAGAGGACCAGCTCCACTCTCAGATCTCTCTGTTAAATGTGAAGCTGCAGTTCATATGCAGTTAGCTTATCTCAGCAAAGGACTGAAAACCTGGGACAGCAACTGTCCTATTTCTAGGCTGACTTCCTGAAGTCAAGAAGTAGTCTGGCCCATAATCCCCTGTAAAACAACTGCTTTTTACATGTACTTTGTTTGGACACACTAAAGTAAAAGACACAATGTGTTAGTCAGTGATCTTTAGAGGTTCTCTTGGACCTTGGACACAGCCAGTTTTTATGCTAAGATACGCTAGCTTCATATTGAACATACAGACATGAAAGTGTGCAAGACCTTGATTTGATATTATTCTCATATTTATATTAAAGCAATACATTAAAGAAACAAATGATTATTATTATTATTATCATTATTATTATTATTATTGAAAATATCTTATTATCTAAAATATGTGTTGATAATATACTACTGAAGTCACCTTTTACTTCTACAGACTTCATTTCCTTACTGCGGCTGTACATACAGTAGAGCGGAAATGATGCCGTAAAGCATGTGTCAGGAATGAAGAGCATGATTAGTATTTGTACACTGAGGTGTGGTTTACTTTCTCCATGTCACTCTCTTTGTCTGTCTATTTATTTGTTTGACTCCTTCACTCTCTTGCTCTTTCACGCTCTCCCCATCTCTCTCTTTCTGGTCTCCACAGCAGCTTTGTGGCTGTGAGAGAGCCATCATAGCTCTGTCTCTCATCTCAGTTTCAGGAAAAGCTTTTAAGCTGACATCTTAAGCTCATTTGCAAACTTGGCTTAGATCAGTTTGGAGCTGTGGGGGCTTTACTCTGACACCGACACTGGCCTCCAATAATGCTGAGTTGCTGACTCCACAGCAGTTCAATCAGGAACAAACCAAATGCACTTTGCTTTATTTTCCAACATGCTACATTTAAGCCAATAGTGAGGTCTCAGTCACGTTTAACAATGACTGTTGGTGTGCTGTCATGCGTTTTGAGCCTCGCAAGTATGGGCATGTATTTGCCGTACCTGACTCATTGATGACTGAAAATTCACTTACGGGCAGGAGATACCACTTTGTGTCATAACATCATTTAGTCACAATCGGCAGCTTAAATCATGTCCCTTTGTTTGTGCTCTAAGTATGATTTATCTTTCCGAGTAGCTCTTAATGCTGTTTGTTTTACAGTGTTTGAGTTATACCAAATCCTTTCCTTCTAAGGAGTGTAGTTGACCAGTCTGAGGTATCTCCAAGCTTCCTGCTGATC
The DNA here is from genome assembly GCA_028564955.1 of Terapon puta. NCBI lineage: Eukaryota > Metazoa > Chordata > Actinopteri > Centrarchiformes > Terapontidae > Terapon > Terapon puta. The sequence goes on along the minus strand of JAOXYL010000100.1, from coordinate 12,686,564 downwards.
CTGGAAGCAGAACACAGGGAAATGAGGGGGATACCCTTCATCATGCATCCTACTGTATTTCTAGCTGGAGGCCAAATTATCTTGGATGCCATTTGATCTGTTTGGAGCCTGCCTACTTCAGTCCCATGCACACATTGCTCTGAGAGTATATTGTAAACCATTTATCGTAAGATTTGCTGTTGCTAAGGGAACATAAGGCCATGTGGAATTTGAGCAGCATTAACTTTACACGGACATCTGTCCCTAGCACACTGTAAAACGAACTGAAATAGAAAAGCCTGCAATGTCTGACATATTTTTGCTGTGGAGATTTGATTTGCTCATACTGCACTGGCTTGGCGACAGCGCGACTGTCACAAAGTAACATCTCACTAGGGCAGTCCTACTGCCACCATATTCACCGCAGAGATGCATTCCATGAGCAGCATGTAGACACGCCCCTCTGTGTGGGTTCATCATAAAGAAAGAATGCTTGGACTGATACTCTCTTGAAATGTCAGGGTTGCGTTATGACAGCCAAACAACATCTTTGTTTTCAGCGTCCTGGTAACATCTATGAGACGCTGTCTGTTACTATGTCGACAGAAAGACATCCATAGTCGAGCAGTACAGTATAAGAAAAAACTGCTTGGAATTCTGTCCGTGACACCCAGGATTTTTCCTGTCCTGTGGTTGCACAAATAGCAATTCCCTTGCTTGTTAGAGAAGACAGAGGGAGAGGGAGAAATGTGAACTCAAGAAAATAGGCTGTAAAGGCATACCATAGCCATTACTGCATTCAGAAGACAAGTGCTCACAGAACGCAGCCTTGATTTGTACCAAATTATGTCAACGTGTCAGTCTGGGTTAGGCCACATGTGACTAGCCACGCATGGCTAACTGCAGACACAGCCCCGGAGACCGCTACTGGCCACTGCAATAGCTGTGCTAGGCTAATTTGAGCAGGCCGCTGTGGTGACAAGGACTCCTCTCTACGTGATATTTGGTGCTCTCTGTTGCAGCAGTGCAGGGGCGTACGCTGGCAACCCTGTAAGGCAACAGTGACCAATAGTTTTTCCCCGTTTCGTTACATTATCTGTCACAGATCCAGACATGCAGCTGCTACAGACGTAGCACGTTTGAATTTCGCAATTTCAGCAAAAGAGTGGGTCAAAGCCTCAGAACAGCTGAGTTCAGGCAGGTACTTTACTCTTCATAAACTCCAAGACAGTAATCACACGTGACTGAATGACATGGCCGCTGTGTATGATGCTGTTTTTGGGTGGGTTGATTTTGGCTATATGTATTTAAACCTCTAACGCGTATGTTTACAATATGATACGTGATGTGTGTCATACTGTTGCACACCAATATCACAGTGCTCAGTCACAGCCAAATTGGTGACATAAGCAGCTAGAAAAGTTCTTTTCTTTTTTTTCTTCACTTCAAACTTGCCCTCTAGTCTCTGGAAACAATTGATTTATGCTCAAAATGCTTGTTAAAGTCACCATAACATACCAGGATGTTAACCATATGGGTTAGGAGAAAAATAAACATTACTAATGGGTAAAGTCCTATTAGTGAAATTTCCACAAGCCTTTGGGTGTGGAACATTTTGTTCATTTTGGCTACACACACTCTCTTCTCAGGCAGAGAACCTGGCATAGCACATGGCTCTGTATTCCATTAAAGGACATCTGTACTATTGTGCCATCATTAAAAAAGATAAGAAAAGAAGAGACCGCATTTAGCTTTTGAGGCTGTATATTATTCACTTCAACTCCTTGCCAGCTTCCTCGTAATTATGCATTACTCTGCAAAGGCTTGAATCATTCATCGAATGTAGTGCAGTATTGCACAGTCCCTAGTAACAGTTTAAGTTCTAAAAATAACGCACTCAAAGGAGAGCGAATGCAAATATCATGAGTCTATTTGATGTCTCACTGATAAAATTATGCAGTTAAATCAATTTAGATTTGTCCATTATACTATCTGCTCACTCTTTTACACTGTCGCAGTATGATTTAAAAAGATTACAGTCCCACAGGCCAACAAATTGTGTGGCTCAGTGGTCTATTTTAGCACATGAGTACATCACAGCAACATTTCTTTCTATTTTGAACTTGATTGCTGCCTCGTTCATCAGCAGAGGCTGTTTATTGAGTATTTCAGAGCAGAGAAAGTTGCCCTTGTCCTTGGTTGTTATGCTAAACAGAGTGACTGCTGTGGCTGTCAGAACAGAGGACTGGCCTGCTCTCACTGAGATGCCTCCAGAGGCATGTAACCAGGCAACTGGGCAACTATGGGGACCACGAGGGGTACATTTCCAAACAGCAAGGGACTACATATTTATTCTGTCTTTCTCGTTGGTGCTCTTTCATTCACTTTTTCACTCACAGACGATGGGGGAGGCATTTTTGAAATCCTTTATTCTAGATACAGAAACAGCATTTAGGAGTGAACAAAAGGGCTTTTCTTCTGCTGGGCCATCTTTCCATTGATAAATTTCTACAGAGTTCCTCTGGATGTACGGCAATCATGTGCATGGTTGAAACAGTCTGTCATAATGGAATCTTCAGCCATCTCAATGTTGCTCAACTGCTTCTAATTGTCTCTAGGAGAGAGATATGCTTTGTTTACTCCCTACCCCTGTATGTGTGTGTGTGTGTGTGTGTGTGTGTGAGAGAGAGAGAGAGAGAGAGAGAGAGAGAGAGAGAGAGAGAGAGA
>JAOXYL010000100.1:12653500-12677905 GCA_028564955.1 Terapon puta | reverse complement strand
TGTGTGTGTGTGTGTGTGTGTGTGTGTGTGTGTGTTCGTGGTTGTGTGCTTGTGTATTTGTATGTACAGCTGCCTCTTGTTTTTGCTGATTCCTTACCACATGTGTAGTGACCTCTTGATCCCTCATATATAAAGCTCGTTAGCTGGGATGGATGGATGATAAGTAAGATCTGTGCAGCCTGTAATACAGCCTCCATTGTTTTATGTTTAAGTACATTGAAATGACAGCTACCAAGGCCTGATCACAAAGTATTTTGACAAGCTGAACTAATAATGCAGCGTTCAGTATGTTTAAAACTGGTGCCTTCGTCTTTGTGAAATCTTTCCTTGGCTGTTTCAGAAAGGACCAGAATCTCCTGACCACTGTGAATTGCTGGTATTTGGTCTTGGACCAGACCAGGCGAGAGAGCAGAGACCACGCCACTCTCAGCGACATCTACAACAACAACGTCATTGTCCGTCTGGCACACGTGGGCGAGGATGTCATCAGACTTTTCAAAAAGGTCAGAGTGGGAACTGAATGGCCGAGGCCATGTAACCCCAACCGTTACTAACGCACACAGTCACAGAGATTATCTGCTTAAGTTGCATGACTGATGCCCGCAGCTGGGAACTTGACGCCACACACCAACAAAAATATGTAAAAATATGTTTAAATGCATCAGGACATACAATGCTTTTCTTCTGAGGGCTAATCTAAGACATCTCTGACTCATGTAATTACATTTATCCTGTCAGTGTCTCCTGTCATGACCAACCATGTTTAATCACTACTTCAACAGTACAACTTTTTGATTGCAAGGATATGCCAGCTACTCCACAGTCTGGTTTCAGACATTAGCCATTAGGTTGGTGCACAGCACACTATTCCTACCCCTCACTGATGTTTTACCACTTAGGATTGCACCACTTCAGCCTTACTTAGCAGACCCCTGCTATTGTGAGAGTAACTTTACACGGTAGATGAGAGATTTCGTTTCTCTTTTTAACCTCCCCCATTCATTATGTGAATTGTCATTCTCAATATCATGCTCAGTTTGCTCCCCATTTCAGATCACTAACCTTTTTTTGATGGTCTTTACACCTCATCACTCTTGTCACCCACACTTCCACTCATTTCATTTCACACCACGCTCACATTAACCAGGACTCATTCAGTAACTTCAGTAACTATATGCAATTGGACATAACTTGTTTCTTTTATTCAAATTTTAACATAATAGAATGCATGCTTAACTGCGCTACTGTTATTTGTTATTTTGCTCACATCTTGTAAGGCATATGCTTAATGTATGTTATGTGCAAGAGTATCAGAGTGCCCGTGGTTCAGGGGCTGTGATGAACAATCTGCCCTGGAGACCTTAGCTCAGTATTGTTTGAACGTGACAGGAGTCTGCGGTAATTTATTCCCTCTAGGGGGCTCTGCACTGTCACGATGGGAGCATTGATGAGAATGGGATGGCTTGCAGCCAGTGCAAAAAAGAGGACAAATAACTGCCTGCAGAAAAACTCTTTCCCTCTGCAAGACGTTGGCTCAAATTATGACAAAGTTTCCCCAAATAATAATCCTGTTATGCTGTAGCATCCTGGTTCAGCTGCAGTGCAGTCTCTCTGCTAATGAATTACATGTGTGGGGAAGGGATTGGCTCTAGCATTTGTTATGTCAAAGTTTAAATGCACTGAATGTCTGTAATTTATTTCTGTCATATGTGAAAAAGCAAGGTTGCTGCAAGTCGTCCCTGAGAGGTGGCAAAAAAACAGGATCGATTGGGCCAAGCGTCGCTCCACATCCCCTCAACAGGATTTACAGAATCACTCTCCACTGGCCCCATTCCTCCTCATGGGCCATAAGCCTTGTCATGGGACATGTCCAATTCATCATAGGCTCTTAGCCCCTGTAACTGAGCTGAGACTGTGACACAGCTCCTTGGGAAATGCTCTGCAGTTACTGCACTGTTCTATTTCTGTCTGTCTGCATGTGCACTTTCGGCATTGTGTTAGATCTTTTCCGGTGCAGAATAATGACAGATTTAATGCCTGTTAACATCCCTCACACAAAAAATTTAACTGGCTCACAGCTTTAAAGTTTTTCACTTGTAGGAAGGAAATCTTAGTTGTTAGTCTCAGATGTGCGAATACCCACCGTCATTTGTCCTCTGCCATTGCTGTCGCCTACGAAACCGTCACCTGCTTTTTTTCTGTTACAGAGCAAAGACATCGGTGTGCAGATGCATGAAGAGTTGGTGAAAGTCACTAATGAGCTCTACACAGTGAGTAAAAACAAATATCATTGCTCCTATATGCTTAACCTTTAGCAACACCGTGTTTAGCATGTTTTGCCCGTCCCTATGTTGGCTGCCTGTAGCTCATCAATCCTGAGCCTGAGCTTTTTTCAGACCTGAACCTGCAACCTGTGAAGCAGCTGGCCTGACACTGCGCTCAGCAGATATGCCTTATCAGCAGTGCACCTTCTAACAGGTCATTTCTTCCTCCTCGTGAGGTTGTGAAAGGAGAAAATTAGCATTCTTCCTCCCACTGTGAAAAATCAGTTGAAGGGGAGAGTGTTCTTGCCCCTGGCTGCGCTTCAAGCAGACTCAGCAGTCTGGGCTGCAGTGGTGCACCGTGCTCTTGGGCTGCTGTAACATCACTGTCAGCTAATGTTACATGTAACCACACAAATCTGTCTGTGCGTCTGTAACACTTGTCACCCTATTGTCACGTGTTGTATTGTGCATAGCGAACGGCCAATGTGAAAACACATGTATGACATTGCACACATAGAAATGGTCTGTGTGGTGCTGAAGATGGAAAACAGCTGCGCTCAGTGCTGATGTCTCTTCGTTTAGCTGCTGAAAATGAACGGATACAGTGATATCATCTGCTTTGCTGAACACACAAACACGCCAGAGTGCTTCCCTCTGGGTCTCATTGCTCAGTTGCTGTTCAACAGCTAATCTGCAAAGAGAATCAATTAATGGGGTTCAAAAGATGCAGCAAGTTAACACACCAGTTTGGATCACTTAAAACTGAACTAATTTAAAATCTGCCTTAACCCATAAAAGCCCAGACTCCTTTCTTCTTAAAGGGAAATTATGGGAGACATATCACAGACTTTTTCTGCTGAGACAGACATAAACCCCAAAGAACACAAAATCACATGACCTGTCACATGACCCACCAAAGACATTCAGTAGAGGTCACTTAGGGATAAAGGCATACGAGGAACTTTCCAGGTTATTTAAGTGACTTAAATAACCTGTCTCACTATGGGTTTCTATGGGTTAAATCTATTCTGTTCTATGGGTCTATCATGTTTTAGGGGTGTATTTTTTCATCACAAATAATCTGAGTCACACACAGATTTTCCAATAATATGTGTTGTAATTTCAAAATGGATCACACTGTTCTGACTAGATTCAGTTCACCATTGTCAAGAGATTAGCTTTTTATTTTGTATTTAGCTGATGAGTGGCTGCTTGCTGTATGCTGTAGCATCTGCATTATGTCTAGAATATCACTGAGTAAATACTGTGATCAGTCAAAGATAATTTAAAAAACTAGTTAAGACACATTTATCATAGTAAGTAATATCTCTAAGAGAAAACTGCTTAATTTTAGTATAATTTCTGTTATCACTGACGACTGTGCACGCTCACTTGAAGAGGATGTTCGGGGCGAGTGAATGTGCGGCGAATCACAAATAGATTTGATGCAGAAACACTTGCATGATGTAAACCACATGAGAAACATTCTCACATGTAACATTATATAGCACTTTACTGCCTCGCTGTTATTGATTTTTTCCTCTCTTTTATTCATGCATTATTAAATACCTGTCTGCAGCTCCCACACACAGCAGCGGCAATTTCAGCATTCCAAGCAAATTAGTGTAACTTATATGAAACTTGTATAATTCATTTATGTTATCAGGCATGAGTTAAATATAGAATTAAGTATGGATTCATCATTGTTTTTGCTGTTGACTATTTCTTGGTTCTTGGTTAGCGGGGAATGTTGCTCTCTGTCACTTTGTAACCTCCTTCTTCTCCTGCTGATCGATCTTACTGTCCTTTGCATGTCTGCTTTAGTCAGGGTTGCTAGGTAACCGGAACTTGAGTGTGAGTGATGGAGGAGCAGATGTTGTTTAATTGCACTGTTGAATCAAGGTTACTAGTTAACCATCCACATGTGATCTCTTCAATAACCTCACAAAGCATGAATCTGTGCAGATTCCTCCAAAGCAATCTGAACAGTGGGATTGTAGATTGCATTTGGAGCAGTGATTCGCCCTTTTGTTAAAGGATACGGTACTTGGAATATTTTTTAACCTACTGCATTGCTGCGGTGAAGACATATAAATGCAAAAATGTAGGCTTGTTAGACAGACATATGCAGCACAACACCTCAAGCTCAGTTAGGAAATGTGATGCTCCCATGAGCAGGATGAGTAAGCTACACTCCCTAATCTATGATGGACATAGATGTATTCTGTGGTTACATAAATGTATGTGTTATATACACTTGGAATTGGAAACATTTACATTTTAATCCATATCATGATTAAGTGGGTACAAAATTGGTACCTTTGACATTTTATTTAGCAAATTCATCTCTTTCTCATGTATCTCAGTTTCACACCTCTGTCTTAAAAGAGGTGTTGTCAACCTCAGCTCTAAAATTATTAGCAAACCACAGAGATTGCACATCTTGATACTTAACAAATCACCAGTAAGTCTTAAATGACTATTAAGGCCCCAGATATGTCCTTATCTTGTGGTTTATGGAACAGTGACAAACGAGGCAGATAAGTAATATTACCAGTAAGAATTTTGTTTTACCTCACACCTGTGTTAATGTGATGTGTTTAAATGTTAATGCAACAGTTCAATGTGCAATACTGCACACATCGCAGAGTTTGACACAAGGTGTGTTTTGTTGCAGGTGATGAAGACTTACCACATGTACCATACTGAGAGTCTCAGTGCAGAGAGCAAGCTGAAGGAGGCAGAGAAACAGGAAGAGAAGCACATTGGCAAGGCCAACGACATTAGTTCCAGTCTCCTGCGATATGGTCATGATGAGCGCCCACAGCGACGGAGCTCTGTCAAGAAGATGGAGAAAATGAAGGAGAAGGTCTGTTTGGGTTGACCGGTTTACACATGATGTGATGTACATTATAGGCGTTGCATCTAAACTTAAGTGCAGATAATCTACAAATGCATTCCTAATGCACTTCTTGAATTTCACCAGTTGCTTTTTGCAGAAATGACATTGCAAAGTGTAGTTAAAGCTATAGGGAGAGCCCATCCATACATTGTGTAAAGTATTACATATATTGACAGATTGCGTAAGATAACATTGAATTGATGATGTAGAATGTGTTCTTTGAGTCCATTAGGAATCCATTTCACATCCTGCATTGACGGGACTCTCTTCCTCTTTCCTCTAGAGACAAGCCAAGTACTCTGAAAACAAGCTGAAATGCACAAAGGCCCGGAATGACTATCTCCTCAATCTGGCAGCTACCAATGCCCTGGTGGCTAAATACTACATCCATGATGTCTCAGATATGATAGATGTAAGTTATTACTCTCAGAGCCGGGAATTTTGAGCTAACTGTCTCAATGCTTCCTTTGTGCGTCTGGGGCCTTTCATTGGTTCATAATTGCCATGTGTCTTGTCCTTAGTGTTGTGACTTAGGTTACCATGCGAGCCTGGCACGCACCCTGAGAACCTACCTGTCTGCAGAGTACAGTCTGGAGACCTCTCGGCATGAGGGTCTGGACTTGCTGGAGGGAGCAGTAGATGCCATGGACATCAGGGGAGATAAGCTAAAGTTTATGGACACACACAGCCAGATCTTCTGTCCTCCAGCGCGCTTTGACTATCAGCCACACATGGGGGATGAGGTGAGTCATCACAGAAAAGGGTCTCAAGAATACTTTTTTTGTAGGTTTTTGTAACTGTGGGTACAAAATCTCATCGTGTTTGCTGCTCTAAAACCCCCTAGTGAAGTTCCTTTTCTCTCTTAATCCCAGGTGTGTCAGGTGAGTGCACAGCAGCCTGTCCAGACAGAGCTCTTGATGCGCCACCACCAGCTGCAGTCTCGCCTGGCCACGCTGAAGATTGAAAATGAAGAGGTGAGAGTGCATACAGGTCTCAGAAAGGTTTGAAGGTCGACCGTGTCAGTGTTTCATTTCAGAGTGAAGCAAGTCATCACAAGTGTGCCATACACTGTAATGTTCTTTTCTGCTGAGACAGAGCAGGACATATGGCTGGAAATATCGAGTCCAAGTCAAGAGGTAAGCCACCCAGATCTTGACATCTCAGTCAGGAGACAGTGGGCTAAACAACACCACCTTGTGCCCCAGCTGCATCGACCAAAACACACAGAAGATGGATGACTGGTTAGAACATAAGGAAATCTGGATTTTTTTTTGAAAAGCATGAAAAACACAAACCTTGCATGCTGTGAAATAATATGACGTGAACACAGTAGTCTGAGTCAGAGTGAAATAACTTGGTGATATGCAATGTCCTCTGCATATCACCAAGTTATTGTGAAATACTTTGCCAGGAAATGAAAGACTTATCATTCAAAATGAGACCACAGGTAGCAGAACAGGAAGATGTCTTGAAGATGCATATCTCTTTCACTTTATTGAGAGTAGTGCATAACAGAACATAGCGTTAACAGGCAGTATGGGTTCAAAAAAGTTGTTTTTTTTTTATTTTTTTTTTACAGATTTTAATTGTCTTTGATCCAAACACCATTTAATGGGATCAGTTTGACATTTTGGGCTTTTTGTTTGAGAGTTTGATGACTAGGACAACATACTTGTATGTTAGATATGAGTACACTACCAGCCAGTTAGTTTAGCTTAGATAATTAAGTCTGAGCACATTTCCCAGAAGGATGAATAATTCCTTTTAATAAAGATGGGACACCAAAAGACAGACACACCATTTTCATCATTCTATAATGACCACCTTTGTTGTTTTTTGTCACTCATCAAAGGGGTATTTGGTTTTCATCAACCACCTGAGGCGTGATATCTCCTTATAAACTAGGATTGTCAGTCACCACCCTCTTTCTTGTCACATGAACATGTAACAGCAAACAACAAGTCTCTGGGACTGTCACCCTGCATCTATATTCTTCTCCAATCTGACATTGACCTGTGGGGTCGTCTCTCATCCGGTCTCCTGCCTCTACCAGGGGGCCAGCGCAGCATGCTCCCTTGCCCGCTGGCCTGGAGTCACCAAGGCCTCACATAGACCTGCTTAAAGGTCACCAGTGTGTGGATAGGTGTCAGCCGTGTCTGTTATGAATATGGAAATGCGCACTGCCTTCCTGTCTGCTCTCACATGGAAGGAACACGGTTAATCTTTCATGTCACGACGCTTCATCCTGGGAAGCTAATTACTCTGTTGTTTACAGCGTGTCAGTCAAACCGCTGTGAAAATGGCCTGCAGTGGTTTAATCTTAGACTGTGCTGGCTTGTTTACAGCCACATACGGCTTGTTTGTGACATTTAGATTATTTTGAGGCATGTGCATTAGGTATAATTACAATATTGGCTGTTTTGATATGCATCGTTCACTTAATTAATCCATACACATTCCATGTAATATGTGGATATTGTCAGAATAAAGGTCACATCTTTCAGTTGTGTCCATACGCTGTGTGTGTCAGGTGAGGAAGACTCTCGATGCCACCATGCAGACCCTTCAGGACATGCTCACAGTGGAGGACTTTGATGTGTCGGAGGCCTTCCAGCACAGCCAATCCACAGAGTCTGTAAAATCGGCTTCCTCTGATTCCTACATGAGCAAGGCAAACATTTCAAAGAGACGAGCTAATCAGCAAGAAACGGAGGGCTTCTACTTTACTGTGAGTTCACAAATGAGAGCAAATGGAGTGCAGTGCACGATACATAACTATGACTGTAACATAAGCAAAAACATCCCCATTGTTATTATATCTTTTTTTTGTTCTGTTTCCTCTGCAGAAATACAAGGAGTACTTGAATGGCAGCAATCTCATTGTCAAACTGCAGGCCAAGCATGACCTCCTGAAGCAGACACTAGGAGAAGGTAAGGCTTATTGTGCTACACAACGTTGGAGTGGGAAGTGGTGGTAATAGTTGGGGGTTTTCTTTTTAATAAACTTTGCTATTTGGTGGGTATAGTATCAATGATACAAAAACATCCATCAGTACTGCCCCCAGTACTTGATATATATACATTATCTGTGTGGATGTCTGGAAACAAAATACAACATCATGTTTTATTGAATTTGTCATTTACTTGACAACTTGGGCATTTTGGGACATAAAACAGGGTCACTGGCTTAAAAAAAAACAAGGAGAAGTACTTTGTCTGAAGGCTATAGGATGCCATAGTCTGTTTATGTTTTCAATGCTCAGAAATAGGGGCCAAACGTGTGAAAAGGGATGTTTATGTTTCCATGTCAATGTGCTGCTACTTGAAGCTCTTGGAAACATCTGATCTTCATTATATATTGGTTGGTGGGTCATAGCTTTTCAGACTGTGGACATCCAAGAGTGTATAACTTTTTTTAGACAACAAATTAACAAGCTTGGCCTCAAAGATAATTACTTAGATTGGGGGATTTAAATAGATTTTTCAGGTCCGTCCATGTAACTGAAAATAGAACAAATAATTGTAATTTTTTAAACAAATAATTCAACTAAAATAGTCGTTCACTGGAGAGCTAGAGCATTTTTGAACCTAGGCTTACAGTGTTCATATATTCTTCAAATTGCTGAAACCTCAGCAAAACGAATAAACAGAAATACGTCTCACGCAATCGTCTGCTTTGGGGCTGGGATTCCGTGTGTTTGACATAAAGCAGGATTGTGCTGGAAGCTGCTTTACACATGACGTGAGCCTTGCACAAACATTTCTGATTGACTGATCAAAGCAAGGCCTTAATTTGTTTGCGTACAGCAGGATGTGTGTGCTTGTGTGCACGAATGTGGCGCAGATATCATGGAGTCATCACACTGTACAAATCAGCTCCCACAACCTCCCACTCTGGTTGCCCCTGGATACATTTTCACTTTGCCGAGCTAGTAGACAGGCCATCCCCTTCTGGGGCTCTTGTGCTGTTTCTAGGGCGACCGCTGAATGACCGCTGCCTGGCCGTGAGTCAAATGCAGCCATGGCGCTCACCCCATTGAGCCAGGCTGAATAGATGCCCGTTTCTCATAACACCCCTTTCCGTCTCCATCTGCCAGCCCTGTATAGTCGGCCAGCACTCAACCGTACAGCTAACTTCTGTGATTGCAAAACTAGCGTATACTAATTTAGTCTCTTTCTCTGCTGTTTTTTCCTTTTAGGGGAGAGGGCTGAATATGGAACAACAAGGTAAGATGTCCAGTGACAAGAGGGTGAATAAAGTGGGCGATGATGTGTGAAATCCCTCCTCAGTCCCTGGATGTGGCAGGAATGAGATCACAGTGTGGGAATAGGAGTTTAGCCTCAACTTCTCTCTCATTTGTCAAACAAAAGGTTCCTAATTAGAGAAGGAGGTCCTCATAGTTGTTCTTCCTAATCTGTCTGTATAGAAATATGCTAAAACCAAGAAATGAAATGCCAGAGAGATGGATAATGTGCTGCTGTTGTTCTGTTTAAGGAAAGAGCAGAAAATGAACAAATATTGACAAAACAGGCCCATGACTAATTGAACATAGCGATTTGACTTTTGCCCAGTTTGATCTATGGCACGTTTCATTACACACAGTAAAATCTTCATTGAATTTTCCGAGTGATAAATGACTGTAGTCAATATCATTGACTTTGATAAAGTTTGCTGCAGCAGCTCTGTTTAGGGGCAAATACACTTGATTACTTTCTAGAGTTTGATTAGAGGATTGATGCCACTGTCACGATATTACTCTGAATATGAAGCTACTTCTAAAAGGAGTCAAGGTTGAGACAGTTAATCTGAAACTGATAGCAAAACAATGTCATTATTATTATTCTTTATTTATTTATTACATTACATACAGGAAGAAACAAATGTGACATAACTTGAGAGAGGAGAGAGTTTGGCTAGCTGTTGCCCTTGGTGTCCAGTGTTTGATTGTTGGCTCCTGCTTCACATTTACTGTACAGATATGAGGGTGGTATCAATCTTCTTGTCTTACTTGTGGCGAGAAAGCATATAAACGTATTTCCCAAACTGTTGAACGATTCCTTTAAGTTTTAAAACATGTTTTTGTTTTTTATTTCACAGGTGCAAATTTCTGTGGTTAAAAGAATTTTGATGTGTTGTTATACCAATTGAATTATTATTCATATTTACCATGTACCAACCATACCCCCCCCACCCCCTTCACCCCCCACCATCTCCCCAGGCCCCCCACTCTTCCCCCTAAACCTCAGAGAATGCGGAAGTCTAGACCTCGCTCCATTTTTAACCGTAAGCTGTTTAACGGCAATATGGAGGCCTTCATTCAGGTATTAGCCCATCTGTGCTCTTTGTCTCTCCGTGAGCTCAGCTGTCTCGCTAGCAGTCCTTGGGGGGGTTCTCTTGCCTTTGCCCACTCTTTTACCCAAACATTGGCTCACTCATGCACTGACTTTCCTCTTGCTCATTGCCTTGTCCTCACAGTCTTGCAACAAAGGTTGAGACAGAATCAGGTGCAAACCCATCCAAAACCAGGTCCTCAAGGTGGTTCAAGTCAAGAAGCTACGCGCTGGTGCGGTGCAGGGTTTGCTCTTAACGTTTTAGCTCTTAGCTCCCGTGAGCCTCCAGCCTCCAGACGCTGAATTAATTTGGCTTCACAATTGTCAGTTGGCCGTGCACCAGCCGTGCTAGGCTATGCAAATAAACACATGGTCACATCCACTCTGCTGCTCAGTCAAGCAGGGCTGGGCAGGCAGAGCGTGCACGGACAGCAGTGGAGATGAACATCAGGGCTCAGTAAAGCTGCAGCGATTGGTCCATTGTTTTGATAAACTGGTAAACGTTGATGGAATTTTTCAAGAGGAAAAGTTTTCCTTCTTTTGTCTACAGTAAAATTAGTATCTTTAGTCTTTGGACATCTTGAACTTTTGGAGATTATGATGTGTATTTGTCGCTATATTGTGGCATTTTAAAGAATAGGTCAACAGTTAATCTGGAAAATAATGAGCAATTACTGTAGAAGGAAAATGATTCATTTGTTACAGCCCAAGAATTCAGGCTTTTAGTTTTTACTCTTAGCAAACAGTAATTTTTGACAAAAAAGAATTTTATTGTTTGTAGCCCACTCCCCCCATCCTCTCGGGTAGCACCCTCCCTCCTACACCCCTCCCCACGCCGAGCCATGTCCTCATGTCTCACTACCCACAAGGCACTGATGCTTTGGCTATTCTCTCAGGCCAGGCCTCCTCTTTTTTTTCTCTCTCACTCTTTCTTTCTCCGTACGACCTGTCTCTCTCACTAACCTGTTGTGGTTGTTGTTGCCTCTCTTCCTCTGTCTACGTGCCTTACCGCTCTCTGCCCAGGGGAAGAAGGAATGTCCGTGCCAGGAGTCAGGTACTCTGTCTTATAGCAGGGCGGGATCGTCACACTGTGTTCAGCATGCTCACCGACATTTCTGTGCCTCTATGCGGTTGGCATTCCTTTGAAGAGAAAAAAACTGTAGTAGTAATATGTTGCGGGGCAAACACTAACACCATTTTGTTCTGCTTGTTTTTGCTCCATACACTTAACATCAGGCATTGAAAATAAATATATAAATGATTAAAAATGTTCTCTCAGCTCACTGAAGTTGTTTCATTTGAGGGGCTGTCTCGATAAGCTTGTGATGAACCCCTGCTGGCATGACTATTTCTTTTATTTTATGTTTTACTGTTTTCTGCTCATGTGCTTTCAATAATGATCAGTTGAATCTGTCTGGTAGGACTCAGGACAGCCGATACCAGTGGTGGTTGAGAGCTGCGTTCGATACATCAATCTTTATGGTGGGTTCCTGCTTCTTGTGTCTTGTCCCTGCTTCTTCTTGTGTAAACTAGTGTTGTTTGTTTATTTAACTTTAAGTTTTGTCAGGGACAAAACATACAGTTTATGTTCTCAGTGTTTATGAAATCGTTTATGAAATTTTCCAGACTTAAAATGTATTAAACAAAGCATATCATCTAACCAATAGTCCTTTTCCAGGGGGTGAGTCATTTCCAAGAAATGGTCCATTACTGATTTTTACAAATAAAAAAAACATTGCAAAGCTGCAACTTTGTATCAGCGGGATACAACAGTAAAAAGGCTGTACATAACAAATGAAAATGGGTTGTTGTTTCTTGATGTATGAAATGCTACAAAAGCTGCCCTCATTTTTTGGTCTGTCACAGCTTGTTTGCTTAATCACGGTTCTTTAGATGCAAAAGAAACACAAACAGTGAAAGTGCAAAAAGAACTTTTAGTTCCCATTTTAGTCCCTGCAGTACCACGGTTCCCAGAGGTGTTTGGCTAATAATAACATAAATGATAGGATTTACTGACAGTTCAATTTGAATCTGTAACAAAATCTATCAATGTGTCTCTTCAGGGTTTTTGCCAAAGGGTCCCATTAAATCTCAGAAAAAAAAGACTGTTTGTAACACGTGATTATCCTTGCCTGCAGTATTGACTAAAAACAAATACTTTTTCTCATGAACTGAAAAAATAACAAATTCACCAAAAATCTTAACCAAGACCTTAGTGATGAATTACTTGAGAAATCTTCTAGCAGGGGGCAGCCTTAATCTCTTAACACCTTCTTTCATTTAATTCTTACTGCTGCAGCCAGCACTTTTTTTCACATCCAGTCTCACACAATTTTTGTCACGTCATTCGTAACTATTTTTACACTGCAATTAAATGGAATAAAAATAAAATTGTACTTTTTTATTTGTATTTTTTCTGTTACATTAATGGATCTGACTGTACACAGGTCTTCAGCAGCAAGGTATATTTCGAGTTCCAGGCTCCCAGGTCGAAGTCAACGATATTAAGAATGCATTTGAAAGAGGTTAGTCCCAGTGCGCCATCATCTCCTGATTGATTTTAAATTGCGTTTTGTCCACCTCAAAAGCCACAGTCTCTCCCATGGGCCCCTAAAGTGCAAATAAAGAGCCCATGTGTCCTGTGTAACCCTGTAATGGACACGTAAACCATTTAAGATGCATTATACATAAGATCAGCATCTCAGAGTAATAATGAATGAGGAAACATAACTGCACTCTCAATGTTTATATTAACCTCACAACTTGAAATATACATAAAATAAATGTCTTGCACACCAACACCGGTAGCCGTGAATGATTAATGAGTGGATTGAATGTATGTCATGTCTATAGGAGAAGATCCACTGGTGGATGATCAGACTGATCATGACATCAACTCCGTGGCAGGAGTTCTTAAGCTCTACTTCAGGGGGCTGGAAAACCCCCTGTTCCCTAAAGAACGTTTCCTCGACCTAATATCCACAACCAGTGAGTCCCGCTCCAAGAAAACCACTTAACGTTGTAAGTTTTTTATTCAGTGTAGCTCTCTATCATTTTTTTCATTCTTCCTCTTCACTTCAGAGCTTGACTCGGGGGCAGAAAGAGCCCATCACCTTCAGCAGATAATTGTGACGCTGCAGCGGCCTGTGATCATCGTCATGAGATACCTGTTTGCATTTCTCAATCAGTGAGTCCTGGCACAACAGATTTCATTTGTAACTTAACTCATTCAAAAATATTGATTTCTCCTTGTCTTTCAAGTCTCTCTCAGTACAGTGATGAGAACATGATGGACCCCTACAACCTGGCTATTTGCTTTGGCCCCACATTGATGCCAATACCAGACGACCAGGACCCTGTAGCCTGCCAGGCGCATGTGAACGAGGTCATTAAGACCATCATCATTCACCACGAGGCCATCTTCCCGTCCCAGCGCGAGTTGGAGGGACCTGTGTATGAAAAGTGTATGGCTGGTGGAGAGGAGTACTGGTAAGTACAAGACGAGGTGCAAGGGTTATGAAATGGTTTATAGGTGTGGCTCAGGAGGTTAGAGTGAGTAGTCTGCTAATACATATGACTTTATCAGGCAGCCATATTTCACATTTTTTTTAGCCAATGAGATTTTTTTCAAATGGAAGCACATTTCAAACATGTCGTGGTAAAAACTTATAAAACACATCATGTTGATTCTTGGTTTCGTTAAGTTTGATTTTTGCCTTTCACTTACATAAACACTTGCACAAATATTAAATATGTTTTGCATAATGAAAGACTATCTCAAGGAAATTGAATCAAATGTAACTAGACAGATGAGACTAGTCAGACAAACATGAGCATGAACTGATGAAACCTCTGTGGCGAAATGAAACGAGGTGAAATGAAAGTTCGATTCAATTTCCTTGAGATAATATGACCTGGATGAATGAGGATATTCACAGGTTCGTAATGAAAGACTCTGTTCTTCTTTGTTTCTCACTGTTTGACTTATATTAATCCCATGCAGTGAAAGCCCCCACAGTGAGCCAGGAGCTCTTGATGAGGTAGACAATGGTACCGGACCTAACACAAGCGATGAGGGTGAGTCACCAGACGCAGACTGCAGTCGCACCGACAAGAGCTGAAATAATCAGCAGCCTCAAACTGGATTCCGTCTCGTTTCTTTGCATTGCAGAGTTGGAACAGATTGAGGCTATAGCCAAGTTCGACTATGTGGGCCGAAGTCCGAGAGAGCTTTCCTTCAAGAAGGGAGCATCTCTGTTACTCTACCTGCGAGCCTCCGAGGACTGGTGGGAGGGCCGACATAACGGTGTGGACGGACTGATCCCACATCAGTACATTGTGGTACAAGACATGTGAGTAAAATCTGGTCCGTGAAGCTCACAAAAAGATAACCGCGATAAGGTTTTTATGAAGTGGAATGGACGTTATTTTTGCGTGAACAATATCAGAGGGGTGATCCAGTGAAGGAGTCAGTACTTTGGACCTGCTGCAACAGCTATTTTGGGCTTGGTCATTACTTATGTTACTCTATTTTCTATTCTTACCATCCCTCGCAAGCTGTGTTGTGTTTTCAGAAAGTTTGGCCTTATAAAACCTCCGCCTTAAGGATCAGTGTGAATGAAATACTCCCATTTTCTTGCATGTCTTGACACACCAAAATGCTATGGAAAGAAACCAACGGGAACCCACTCAGCAATTAGCTGGAGAGAATTTTTCTTGAACTGGACAAGCACTTAGGTCACTCCTCGAATGCAGCCTTTAATTCATTCCCCAGCCTCTTGTCTAATAACCACTCCTGCATCACGGAGCAGGTAACAAAATTAAAGCCAAATTAAGAAGAGTGATGTATGTGCCACCACCCGTTGGCTGCCAGGGCCTGACAAGTGATTCATTTTGTCTGTAAATGTAATGAGGCTGATGTGTGTGTAATGTGCTGATGACATATTTGATTTCTCTGTCCTTTTTGAGGCAAAAATGTAATTGTTAAAGATCCATGTGTGCGGCTCGAGACATTAAACTTTCACAAAGTTCGACCTCTCAAAGTAAAAGCTAATATTAACATTTCCGGAGGACAGAAGCCATTAATTGAGATCAATCTCCCCTCTCTGTCTATATCAGGGATGATGCATTCTCAGACAGCATTCACAGGGCCGACAGCGAGGCCAGCAGTGGGCCACACCACGACGACAGAGCCCCGTCCAGAACTGACCGCCAGTCTCCCTGCGAGCACACACCTGAGCACCGCTTTGGAGCAGCACTGGGAAGGTTTGTTTAAACTCTAGGAGATGTATGCCATAGGTATTGAGAGAGCATGTGCACACACACACGGTTCTTACAGCATAGACATGATGATTATTGGTTTTTAATGGACAAAAGCTTCCTGTACAAGTACTGTGCTTCTCAAAATTCAAACTTATCAAAGTGTCAAACTGTGATTGTTCTTAGGGTGAGGGTGCGATCAGATGGAGCTGCAGTTCCACGCCACAGGAACGGCGCTGACAGTCACAGCCCCAGTCGAGCTGCCGACCAGCCCCCCAGGGTCATGCCTCGGCCCTGCAGCCCACACAAAATAGCTGTTAGCAGGGGTCCAACAGACAGCCCGGAGAAGCGGCGTCTCACCACATTTGGCAGTCTGGGCAACCACCCAGACAGAAAGGCCTTCGTCGACAGCCACTCTCAACGGTCGTCACCCAGCACCACCCGCCACGCGAGTTTAGGAGATCACAAAGCCCTTGAGGCCGAAGCTCTCGCCGAGGTGAGTGATGATACTTGAAGAGACCTGAAATAGACAAAAACAGTGGTAGCTTTAGTGAGAGACATGAAGTCAGAGGTGCCTCACCAAAAAAAGAGTATGTGAGTGAAGTTCCTACATTCATCATATAAAATAACACATTATGAGAGTAGTTATCATGCTTTTAAAATTAACCAGAGTCTAAAAAGATGGATGCACGAATATAGTTTGGTGTATTCATACAATAATCCCACTTAAGTTATTGAGTTTTGTTGAAGGACTTTACTTTGATATATCAGTATCATTTGGGCATCTTCTCCCACAGTTTCTTGATATTAATGATTTTTCCTTCTGCTGATGTATTTCAGGACATAGAGAAAACAATGAATACAGCTCTCCATGAGTTGCGTGAGCTGGAGCGGCAGAATGTGGCCAAACACGCCCCTGATGTTGTTTTGGACACGTTGGAGCCCCTCAAACACCCGGGCGGAGCCCAGGATCCACCCGGCAGCCCTCTCCACACCATGGTGATCAGGGATCCGGATGCCGCCCAGCGACGCACCAGCAGCAGCTCCTCTTCTGAGACCATGACCACTTTTAAACCTGCCCTTTCAGCGCGTAGGCCGAGTGCGCCCCTGAGGCCGCCGCCCGTGAGACCCGTCCGACCTGCTCCTGTGATTGGACAGGGCCAGGGACCACACCGCTCCAGCAGCTCCAGTTCCTCTGGTCTGGGCAGCCCAGGCATCACACCCACTGACAGGGTCTTTCCCAAACCTCCCTCCCCATCACCGTCCACCTCCTCCTCATCCTCAGACAAACAAGGTAACATGTAGCTCCAGTCAGTCAAGGCAAGTGGTGGAGGAACACTGCCAAAACAGACTGACACCTGGTCTGTATGATGAATATTTACCACTAATCTCAAATAGTGTAGGACAGCTACTGCTGGTTTCTGACAACTGTGTGCCCACACATTGGCTGATGTACTGTATTACAATATTACACATAGATAGGATTGAAATCTATGAGAATCATTTTATAAGATGCTACCATGCTGAATAGCCATGCTGGATGAAAAAGGGATGCACTGGAAAACGCTTCTGTTTACAGAAATTACAGAAAGAAACATCTCATGTTATTAGATTAGAAAAATGCTGTGAGCTTGGACTTTGTATCTGGTTTCATGTTCCATTAAGAGGGAACACTTAAGGGAATATTTTCACCACTAATTATGTAGACATCCAGTCTGCGCTGGTGGTCTGTGTAGTCTATTAAAACTAGAGCTCCTTGGGCACCATTCATATTGACAGAGAGTTTTCCTTAGAGAGTCTGTCCGACAGCGCCAGCACACAGTACACCAGCAAACCGAAGGTTTTCAGCAACAAGCAGACACCTTGGCTGTGTGTGAAATCACTCTCTGTTTTCTATCTAGTGCATTATATTAATTGTCTGCCATTTTATTTGAGAGTGCCTGAATTCTGTGTGGGAAATGTACATGTGTGTACTGTAAAAACAAAAACAGAATGAAAAAGAGCATGGCATGTAAACCCACAATGCAGAGTGTCACATATGACAGATGTGAAAAGTACAGTTGTGTTTACCTGTTAATGAGGACACAAAATGATGCTGAATCATGGGCATCGAAAGATATGATTTTGTTGCTCTCTATAAAGTGAAGTTTTGAGTATATAATATATGGGGTGATGTGAGTGTGTGAGAGAGTGATTTCAGACGCAGTCCACAGCTGAAACTAGAGCAGAATGGCGTGAAGTTGCAGTTCTTCTAATGGCCACTAGATGCTGGATCCAAGGAAATGACATCTTTATTAGGGCCACAATTTTTTTTTTTAATCTGATTTTGGCACCACTGAGTGGCAGCTTAAAAAACAAACTGCTGCAGACAACAGTGCTTGCTCCAACCCGACATCTCACACCAATCCAACCTGCGTCTGAAGGGCTCAAAAGGATGGCACCACCTTTCACTGGGTAATTATTCAAAGGGTAATTTGAGAAATATGAGTAGACAAAAATCCTACACATAATGGCTTTGACTTAAATGGAAATATACTTCAAAGTTTCTCTTGAAGTGCTCAGTAATTATTTTCCACAAGAGGAAGTTCCAAAGAGACGACCCCAATGAAAGTCACTGCAGGATAGTGTTTCTGTTGAAATTGGTCAGCGACCGAAACACAAATACTCCAGGCAGCTCTGTCATCACAAGTGGTGCTCTTGCAGTCTGGCCTGGGGTTATCCGGTACAGTAGCAGTGCAACAGCACAATCGACAACAACCTGAGACCCCTGAGAACTGTTACAAACCCACTGTGACTCTGATATTTGATCAATTTGACTTGATAAACTTGATCAGTTATTTGATCAAGTTTTTACGACATGTCAGTATTTGAAAGCTGTCCCAAAATGTACTTCTTAAGCCTGGGAACAGGGGACAAGCAAATTCATCTCATCGTTTTATTCTCCAGTCATTAATCCCATTAAAGGAAAGTGGACAACAGAAGTAGACCAGGCTGCAGGGCTACAGCAGCACAGAGAACATAGTCAATTACCATAGACATTATAGACATGCCACCCCTATAACTAATACAAGGAAATAAAAAATTAAACTCAGTAAAATGTTCTTATAATATAGTCACCTGTCTATATAAAAAATTAGCTGTGTTACCTCAGTAAAGAAGTAAAACGTTTTCCTACAACTCAAGTGACTAATGCACTTATGAACACTACAGGGAACTGTGCTGCATTTGTAGGTTCTGTGTTTTCATTTTGATGAAGTTGTACTAGAGACATGATATAGCACATCAGTATCATTGAAGCTTGCATAATGTCTAGATTGCACATGGTCAGTCCAGGCTGTGTGGATGTTTAGATGAACTTGTTTACTGTCGGTGGTGTTTGTTGTCTGTCTTATAAGGATGATCAATATATCTTTAAAATGTAATAGGTACATTGGATTGAATATATACATACTGTTAAAGGATACTTGTAAAAATAACATTGTATGATAGGAACAGGATATATTATCATGTCTAGTCTGTAGATTTTTGTAACTCTTATCCTTGCACAAACATTAACAAAACAATAAATCAATGAAACATCACAGAAATGTCTTGTTTTATTGTCTTTGTCCTCATTTCAACGTTGAGTAGAAAAGGCTGAATGGAGCAGAGTAGAAATGAATGATGGCCACTGATGGTCATAAATGTCTATACAGAGATTAGCTAATCTGCATCATTATTCTTAATGCATCTTTAGTATCTTTGTTAAACTGAGCGTCTGGAGAGAAGCTGAACAAATGTACTGTCTGACTTCCCACAACAGAGGCGTCTCACTCATGAACTGACTAGAGTGGTAGTGCAGCGCCATCTGCTGGTTATGTAGATTTTATGCTCATCCTGTGGAAAGAAAATCAGGTAACAGGTTAAAAATGAAGGAAATACCAACATAAAATGCACAAGAGGAGCCTCTGGATAAGCACGGACCATACAAGTGTCTGGATCCTTACTACAGGCTCACAGTTCCCACAAGAAATGTCAATAATTGTTTTTTATGAGGATGTTCCTTCCTTCATGAAGTGGCCATAACCTCCTACTGAATTTACCTGTGACATAATAGTAATAGTAATCAGTAGTTGAAAGCAACTAAATGTATTAAAAGAGATAATGTACTTGAATTCAGTTTTTATGCACTTCATTATTTATTTATTTTACTTGAGTATTTGCATGTCTTTATTCTGAAATGGAATGACAATTCAGAGAGAAGTATACATACTACATTTATCTGACTGTTTTAGTTACAAGTTACTTTGCAGGTTCTAATTTTACACACAAAATATGTAGTTGACAAAAATAGCATTTAGCAGATATTTTGAATTTTAACTACATTTGAAAAAAAAGATTTATAAAAGAGTATTTTAGGCTTTTATTTTGTAAAAATTCTTTCTTTTTCCCTGATTGACTAGATACTTTATTGTTTGTCCCTCAGAAAGACATTCAGTTACCACTTGTGCCCTGTGGATGGAGGCATTGTCATCCCTGAACACAAAGAGAAATGCTTTACTGTGTGCTAAACTCAAAATGACTCCTTATTTTTTGGTTTTTAAATTCCTCTCTGAGAAGTTCACAGAAGGGAACTATACAACACATGCAGGCCACAAACACTTCCGCTGATCAAGGTGGAGACAGTGTACAATAGTTAGTTAGTTTAGTCTAGTTCTTCCCAACTTGGGGGTAAGGTCAAAACATAAATCTGATGGGTATTCTTTTAGCCTATTCCATCAAAAAAAACACTCATAAAAACATCAGATATCCCGCTGCTTTTTAGCGAAGGGTCACAAACAAAAATGTAGCAAGCCACTGGTTTGATCTAAAAAATTAATATAATATAATATAAACCAGTGTATTAAAAGTAAAAAAAGGAAAAAGATATCAGGTCTATGTACTTCAAGCCAACAGCAGCATCCCTCCCGGTGAAACTACACTGGCAGTTACATTAAATGTGTTCAGATGTTACACCGACATTTTCTCTCAACTGCTGAAGCTGCTCGTTTATTTTTCCTTCCATCTTGAACCAATACGACTGTCCCTGTTGAGGAAATACAGTTTATACAACATGTCAACAGCACTTCAGCCACTGGTATTTGAACAACTACATGCTTGTATTTCTTTGTTTTTTTTATCTGTAAGACTTGATTGTGATTGTCATTTTGATCATTTCAGTTGGTGGAGTTGTTGATGTGGAGGTCTGAGACTCCCTGACAGAAACCCTGAGGTGAAAGAAGTGATTACTGGTTGATTATCAAAGATTATCTCGAGCTAAAATAGATGGTTTCGACAATATATATGTATAAAACAGAAATAAATGCGAATATATGAGAACAACACGCATGGTCTTCTGATCAAGGTAATTCTTGTTGACTCTTTTATTTCTTTCATGGCCAGCACTCAGAGCCAGGTTTAATTCATTTAGGTGTGTTCATTGAGATTAAAGTGGGAATATAATCAGATTACACCCTTGCTCGAGGCCTGAATGGCTGCCAAGAGGGAACAGACCACCCGTAGACTAACACCCAGCTTTCCAGGCTGTGGCTTCCAAGTTCAAAAGGCCTTTTCATTAATGCTGTGATATGATTAGTAAGGCCACCAGAGTTGCAGCCAACGCAAAGTTGATGATTGTGGTGTCAATCCTCTTAGTATTTCCAAACAATAGATCCCTTTTCGATCCCAGGGTGTTAAGATGAGGATTAGTGTTGTAATAGTAAGTAAATATATTGTTTATTGTAGCACCTCTTGGCATGTTACAGTCCTTCTTCTAATGACCCTCTTTCTAAAAGATAAATGTTTCATGGCAAGTTTTTATTTATTGGAAAATTTTAATTTCCTGCTTAATTCATGCTTCTGGTATTGCCATGAGTGTGGGAGCTAGTGAAAATAACAACATTAGTGCAGTCTCTAAGTGGTGGAAATGATACCAAAGAATCACCTTGGGTACCCTGTTTCTCTCTATATCATGTCCATCAATGATCATATTCTAAAACACATTTGGCCAGTTTAAGTACAGTTTCCCTTGGTTTCTTGCACACAATGACCTGAAATATGCTTTACAAATTATGCAGAGAACCGAGAAAGAGAGTGCAGAGTCTGTGTGGTTTCTTCAGGTGGCAACCGATGATGCAATCCATTGTGCATGTAAGAATATTGAGGACAACCACTTTAAGACAATGCATTGTTTACCCTCATCACAGGGTGCACTTCTATGGGCTGAGCAATCCAATCAGTGAGTGCTTTTCCTTTCATCATAGACATTTGAATAATTTTTAGAGGCTTGAAAAGGTAAAATTATAGTCTTTTATGAAAAATCACAGTGATTGGAGAAAAGTCTGAAAAACAAACAGGTTTGTTTTGGAGAAGATTTGGGATTTTGATGGGATTTTTGCAATTTCCTACTCCAGCAATCATTTCACAACCTCTCACATTCACATCTTGTGATACACTCACCCAGATGAGATTTACTTTGACATCTGCAAAATAGAAGAAAAATACTTCAGTGTGATATGTAGCAATGTGGTTTGTAAAGCAGACTCATTTCTTCCGTTAACAAATCTGTTTGTGGTTTGATCAGGTCTGTTCATGTGTTAGTCTGAGTAGGCGTGTGTTTGTTAGAGCGATTGTTTGACAAAGGCATGCAGTTGCAGATTTCCGTTGCTACTCACTCTTTGCTCTCTGTTTTAAATCAACCGTCTCATTCAGTACAGCCCGTCCTGGTAATTTAACACACAATTAATTGATGAAGATGCTCACATTCAGGACTGCAATCTGCACTGAATCAGCTCACAGTTACAGATTACAAGTTTTAAGTTTCCATTAGTTTGCGATATGAAACAACAAAGTCAGAGGGGGGCGGATTTATCCATTTTATATAATGATATTATGATTATTATATTCTGACAGCATAAAATTCACCATTTTGGGATTTATACTAAATAGATTGTAATTGATAGCTCTGTCATATTCCCCAGTATTTGTTTTTCATCAGGCCTATTGAAAACATCTGACTGAAAAATGACGACGAAGAATAAATCGAGTAAAAGGAACTATTTTTCAGAATAGTAACTAAGTTAACTGGAATTGAATACAATGCTTTGATTGTTCCTGAAAACACATGATTGACTGTTTGCAGACAATACATGAAATATTCCCCACAGTTGTTACTCTTTCATGCTGTTGTATCTAATGTTTCTCGAGGAAAATGAACCAGACCGCGTTGCCCGGTCCAGTTTGAATTCCTTCTCACAGCCCAGGTTGCTTCACTCTGTGACACAAATACCCCAGAGTCATATCTGTGTCCTAAATGTGATTAGCTCCGTGTTTCTGTTTGATCAGTGCATTTGTAACAAGTTCAACCTGACATGAAAAAGTGATCGCACACACATGGGTTGAAAGTAATTGAAATGATTAAGCTTGACTCCAAGCTAAATTGCCCTAGCAAAAGTTTGAGACTCTGTTTTGATTTTTTATTTTTGCCACGGTCACTTAGGTTGTATTAAGTAAAAATTGAAAGCACTTTGAAATATGTGGAAACAAATGAAACAAACGCTTGCCTACTCAGTTTGGAATTTTGTTTTTGTTAAGAAACATGAATTGCTACATTTGCGATACTAATCCTGTTCTCCAACTCCCCCGGCAGGTCTCCACATCCCATCTTCCACACCATTAGGTTTCCTTAGAGCGAATAGTTTCAACTGAGCTGAACTAATTGTTGACCACAGACCAACCATGTAATGTGACTGATTCACTCAGACATTACAAACTTTTGCATCAGCTCACTGTTACACTTCATCTACCTTCCGGTCAAAGACTAAAACCAAAAAAATGCAACGTCAGCAGCAGGGGCTTTTTTCATTTTCTGTCCATGACGACAGGATATTAACACAAGGCACAAAACAACAGATTCTGCAGACTTTCATTACAAAATATTCTGTACATGCATGTATGCCTCTACTATCAAGTATGTGGATCCTCTGTTTCTTGTTCTTGTTTTTTCTCCGCTTTGACTGGTTTGACAGAGGAATTTGGCAAAAGTAGTCCATAATTGTATATACTGCAAGTAACATATGTATGTATATGTTTGGCTCTCTATTGCAGTCATTTTCTTCATTCTATATCCCCTGTGAGTATTGCAACCTATGTTTTTCCTCGAAATGATGAAAATGGGATGGCTGAATGACCTGAAATGGGAATGCAGACTTTATACAGGATATATCTAATTACATTACTTTGTCAAGGCCGTATTTTACACTTGATGGTTGTTCAGAATAACAGAATAACATGGTGTGATTTTCACGGTCAGGAACAGCTGCCAGCATTTGTCCTGTTACCTTGTCTTTGTGCTCTGCAGGTACACTCCCTGCAGGAACATCCCTGCATACTCTATGTTTCCTTTCATCTCTGTTCTCCTTAACTGGCTGACTGGATTGGCCTTAACAAAAAGCTGCTGTTGGTTCATCTGTTGTCTATCTTTTTGTTTAACTTTAATTCAACCAGGCAAGACTGCAAAAAAAAGGATTGGGAAAATTCAACAAGACCCCAAGAGCTAGTTATTTAATGAAACAAACAGATATGGGGAACATTTCAGCCAGACGGAGATGAGATGCGATCTTAAAGAAGACA
>JAOXYL010000100.1:12633859-12648436 GCA_028564955.1 Terapon puta | reverse complement strand
AAAATATCTTTGGTAGATGAGGCTGCATGTTGCATGCTAGCTGAAGGAGGTTATGTAAATCAAAGAAGGCTTTTTCTTTCATCTGATTAATCATGTTAGATTAAGGCAAGGTGTTTGATTGAATGGTTTGTACATCAAACATTGTCATGTTTAAAAATGTTTATACCGAAACTGCTCTGAATAGCATGAAGTATCGGGGCAGTCAGAGAAAAGGTGAAATCTCTCTCAGGGGTCCCCTCACACACAGCAGAGAACACGCTATGATGATTGTTTGGCAAAGCACTGAAAATATTTTTAAAATATGTTTCAATTTCTGAAATTGTTTTCAATTTCATCTTGTGCACCAGTATCAGTGCAGTCCTGGCCTATCTGGAAGAATTTCACAGCCACTATTTAAGAGAGTTCTGTGATTGTATTTCAGCCTCTCACACGTATTAAAGGAAAGGAAAATCGCCATTGGCAGTGTCACTGCAGCTCAACCCATCAACGTCAGTTTCACAGATCACATCACAGATGCTTAGCCGCAATCCAGTATTGTTGACCTCAGGCAAAGCACGACTTAATGGCTAACAGAAAACCCCTGTTAAAAGACAACATCAAATACCATATGTTCCCTATTAATATTCACTTTTTTTGTTACTAGATAGCTGTGAATGAACGCTACGAAAAGAGGTGCTCCTATGCCCAACGCAAATGGAGATTTTGATGTTTCTAATTTTAACTTTAGTGTCTCCAAGTACAGTAACTGAATATTAGGATGTGGGACTGAAAGAAACAATGTGTGAAACACCAAGTAATTATTCCTGGTAAAAAAAGACCCCATATATACAAAAGTGTAGTGTAGTGTCTGTGCAGCCTGTAGTATGTTTGTTTTTCACATCCATCCTTTCACTTGAAGTTTTCACCCATTCAGCTCACTTAAGATGTATATTGTGTCTTGCTGCTACGGCAGGCAGCAGTCATTGATATACGAGATGTGCTTTGGTTGACTTTCCGTGGCCTAAAGAATGTTTTCTTCACTTTTGCAAAAATTTCTGAAGTAATTTGTCTGGATGAAATTGGTGGAAACGTCCGTTAATGGCCAATCATACCATATCTAAAGAAAACATCCGGCTTTCATATATTTTTGTGGGTAAGAAAAGATCATTCGTCAACCACCTTTTATCAAAGCCAAGTTGGTAAGTGGATGTGCTGTTTATCTTAGTATATGTGTTGAAATGTGAGTAGATCGGGCCTGGCAAAACATGACTGTAATTCATTGCTGATTTATGACCAATTGAACATAAAACAACAATGGTATGCCTTCAGTCTAGGACAAATGCCCATTTTCCCCCCTGTTCAGGTTATGAAGAAAAATAAAACATGCAGCGTTTATCATTGTAGTCCCTTCTAAACATACTTTACCACGAAAGCTCTTGAGTGAATGATTACTCAAATGCAGTATATTTACATTGCTTGAAAATAAGTGATACAAGTATCTCCAATGGCACAAGTAGATCAATGCATCAGTACGTCGCTGTCCAAATGCTGTTAAACAGGAAGTGAATCCACATACATTTACAAATGCACCATGTTTGTGGGAACAGGCATTCAAACAAATCAAGACATGCGAAAGGTCACTGAGAAGATGACTCAAATAAATTGCGACCTTCCCAGTCAAGATGCCGACTGTAATTTCCTCTCTGTGGGTTGCAATCTTATTTTATTCCATAAACACAACAACAGACTGCGACTAACCGTCATTTCCTTCAGTCGTCAGTGATTTAGTGATAAGTTACAGGCAGAAAATCAAAACAAGAGTTGATGAGAAAAACTTAAATTAAATCACTGTGATGTTTGCTTGCTTTTGCATCGCTCATGCCAGTTTTCCTGACAAAAAGGAAAAACAAACATTCGTACCTGCCTTCAAGCTGGCAGACAATGATACAACAACATGCCTGCAATTTTCTGGAATAAATCAGATTGCACTGTATTTCCATCTGGTATCTTATGTTTATTGTATCATTTCCACTGCATCTTGTCTTTAGATGCCTGGATGAGACAATGAATTCAACAGAGACAGCATCAGATTTATGGTCAGTTAAGCCTGACTTTGATAGAGGAAAGATAAGATAAAGCTCTCATTAGGCCCTATTAGCTATTTGTCAAACGAAATTACAATGAAATCTTGATTATGAATTGGTTTATGGCTTTTTTCTTTCCAGGAATAGAAGATCAGAAGACCGACACCAATCGGATGTTTGTTTGATAAATGAATTACCATGAAGGGTGGAAACCAACAACATCTTTCAGCCCAACCAATGAACACTTATGTTTGCCAGAAATGTTTGTAATTTGAAACAAATATTTGTGATTTTATGGGATGTGTGTTGAAACTTAGCTGGGCCAGTGAGTGTATACTAAGCTAACTGATCAACTGTCTCTCCTAGCTTTATATCAAACACACAGATGAGCATGGTATCAATCGTCTCACCAAATTTTAAGCAGTAAAAAAAAATCCTATTTCATAAAATGTCAAACTGTTCATTTTAGAAACATATATTCGAGCCTTTTTCCACCTGAAATATAGCCTAAAATCTCTCATTGCTTGAATTGAAAGCTCACTGAGGCGGATGACAAGAACAATATGAAACTGAAGGACAGGATATAAATGGGCAAGGTAATGTGCACCATATGTTACAGGCCCCAAGATTTCACTGAAGATTAACCACTTACTCCCAAATTGTGAGCTGTAAATTGAATTTTCCTGTTAAAATTTAATCATTCCAGAAATGTTAAGGAGGGTGCCACTGACCCCGCAGAAATTTATTTTTAGCTCATACTTTGATAAAAATCTTCTTACCAATGTGCTAAAGAAGAACAGATACTGCTACTGTGTTTCTGTCAAAGTTTATATGTGTCTGTTTCATGAAAACATTCATGGGGAACTGTCTGTCTGCAATACATTGTGCTTTTGAAACAACCAGAACCTCATTTTGAATTCCAGTCAAGTGATCAATGTTTCCAAAGATACGTGTGCCACAAATATGTACAGGACATATAGAATATTACCATTTAAAGTAATGGTGCAGCCATGTCTTGGCTTTAAATAGTTCACTCAACAAAGTGTTGGAACAGGCAGATGAAAAATATGTAATGTTGTCATACATTGAATTTTTCTTTTTTAAGTTAACAGCCACGAATGTTGGGATTTAAACAATAAAATCTGGGATCACAAGGTTAAGAAAACATATATGTTGTGATTATAAACACTTTTTTTCATGTTTCTTTTAAACCCACCACACTATGTATGCTGTCATCGCATTATATGACATAAAACACTGACTTATTTTACAGTGTTTTGGTCTGAGTCAACTAACGCCCACTCTTTCCATTTTGGTTATGGTCTGTTTCTGTGGAAAACAGGGCAGGGTGAATTGAGACCAACAACCGTTACTCAATGACAAGCACTGATAAAAAGCACTGATTTTTTATTTTCAGTTAAGGTTATGAGATGGTCCCCAAGTTGTTAAAAAACTCCTTATTAGGACTTATTAAGACTTATTAGGCAGCCAGTTTGACCCTGGTGGCAAAGAGATAAAATCTAGAGCAGATACTGGAAATGTCAAATAATCAAAGCAAGGAGGAGCTACTGCTCTCAAAGGCACCTCCCTCATGACAAGAACTACAGAACAAAAGTATACCATCGGTTGTTATGTATACTAATAGTTGAAATGAAAGCAGGATAATAATGAATAGTTGACTAGATAATCCTGATTTCAGTATATTGACGAGGTATTTTAGAACAATATTAATCAGCAAAATATCTAGTTTTTAGATGGTATTGTATAATTTCCAGTGAAGTCTGAGTTAGGTACTAAATGGCATAAAACCTATAATACTGCCTATAAAGAACTATGCGTACATAACAGTTCATATTTTGTTTCTGATTATGTAAAGTGCATCAAACTGAGGTGTCAGCAGGAATGGATCATTAGTACCATTGTGTTTGCTGAAGTTTACCTACAAGTCGTGACTTGGGAGTCAGGCGAACTAAAGATATGTTAATCTTTATATTAAAGGAAAATGCACATTTAGGTGTCACATCTACATTATTGTTTATACAAAACTAATCTACTGAAGCTAGTGGACATAGCTATTCTGCAAAAATACATTTTTAGCCAGACAATCTGCCAGGCTCTGGGGCAACAGAGATGATCTGTTAGTTGATACACCTTTTTTTTAAATATTGAGGGGATTAAGATGTATAAGAGTAATTTGTATATAATGTCCTTTAACTTTTTTTGACCTGAAGCTTTTATGAATAAACTTGTTGACTTGTTGAGTTTTCTAACAGACTGCTTTAAAATCCTGGACAGCTCAATTGATTGCTACTCGATAGAGCTCCAATCCTTAAATCCTCATCCTCTGTAACACTCATTGTCTATGGATTTATTTAAGAATTCAAATGTAGTTGCCATCTTGTTTTAATTTCATGTGCTCTCAGTGGTCTGTAAACACAATATCTTCTTTCACTGGTACAATACACAGACATGACTGAAACCAAGTGAGCAGCCAGGAAATGTCTCAGTGATATACACTCAGTGTGACGATGTATACCACAGTTTAGCTAAATAAATCAAGTTTGAATTTATTTACAATGAGGCGCTGTCAGTGTGAAGCCAAATGCCAAAGGTTTTGTTCTACAACCACCTGACTGACAGGCAGAAACTGCCCAGTGATGCTCTGATTATTTAAATAAAGGAAAATAAAGCAAGTCTGAATGTATCAAATTAAATCATCCTCTGTTTTTTACTCTCTTACAAAAAAATCAGCAACACATAGACTATTGACAGCAGAAGTGAATATGGGAATATATCCATGTATTTCACAATAATAACAATTCTGAGACTGTCTCTGTTCATGAAAAATGAGAGAAAAAAAAAACACAACATTTTTGGTTCAACCTGATTCAATTTTATGTGGAGATTCATCACATTACGGGCTCACATCTACAGTTTGTGGTATTGGCTGCCCAAGGCCATGCTCCATGCAATGTAAAACCCATCCCCATATTGGTTGTATAATAGGACATTCCCACATTTCATGGGGGAGAGTTACCGTGCCCTGTGCCTCACCTCCAACACATCGAATCCTGGCTCAGGCCCCATCTGGTATAATTTAATGGGCATAAAGATGACCCTGTTTGACTATACTTCTACCTTTCCCTTTTTTATAAGATGCAATGTGTCACTATCTGCACATCACAGACATTCAATTTAATGTATTAGTATTAGCAGTAGATTTTCTCTTTGACAGGCATTCTCTACCAGTAATGATTACCATGGCCTTGCATAGGCCTAAAGCAAAGTTCGACTTCGCCATGGGCAGTTTTCAGTGTCTGTGCTGTTGCTGCCCACTGCAAACAAGTGTCAAATGCAGAGAAGGAATTTCTCCCACAGGAACGACTAAAGTACTAACTTCGGACAGAAGCACAACTTCCTCTGCTGTGGCATTGGTGTGAGAGGAAGCCAAACTGTTACTTGGAAACTAAACACTTGGTTCACTGAAGACAGGACAGTTTTCTTCTGTGTTTTTATTCACATTTTTGTTTTCTCTCCCTGGGCTGCAGCTTTTCATACAGGATAAAAGTCAATATCAATGCGACCTAAACAACCACATGAAAGCCAAGATAGTTATAATAATTTTAGGTCAAGGATCAGGAACCATACTGAGAACAGACTCTGTTGTCAGTTAACAAGTATGAAATAAAATCTCATTGTTAGGTATCTATTCCATACAGGTACAAGCAAGTGTTTCTCACAAGGTCATGAATAAAGCTGAAGCCAGTTCAGTCCCCCTCCAATTCTGACAAGGCACAACCTTGAGATGAATTTACTGATCGGGAGTATAATCCCATGACATGTCAAACTGACCTGGGGATAAACAAATTACGTGACTTGGGGCTACATCTGTGGTTAAGGTTGGACCACACAGGAAACTATAATTTACATTGTTCTGCAAACCATCCAAATATTTGAGGAAAGTCTTCAGAAGCAATCAAAACCCCTTTTCCATTGGATTTTACCTGTTAAAGGAATCAAAGTAGGTCTACTTTATACCACTGAATGAGGAGCTCAGAGGCAAGGCACGCTCTCACAGAAAGCCCATTTCCACAAGTCAGCATGTGGACCCTCTACTTGAATGTATGTCAATGATTCTACATCAATAGAGTTCAGCTGCAGATGTTGCAGATGCTGTCCTATAGTGCCAGCGGCAAGTGGTATACCCCTGCTGTCTTATGGATTTTCTGTGGAATTGGCTTTTATCCCAGTTACTTTAAATTGTGTCCACATGCCGGAGCAGTTGCTGAGACTGCTGGCTCGAAAGCAAAGCGGTTCTTATTTTCTCACTTAGCCAAGAGTCCTTGCATACTTTTGAAGATGTAATGAGAAGAGTCAAACTTTTTCTTTAGCTCTTCAGTCATACAGTGGAAGAACAGAGTCATCTTTGCTTCGTTGTGTTCTTTCCTCGACTCAGTCACACATATAATTTAAACAAATTGGGCAAGGGAATATATAACAAGATGACCACAACACAATTAGCCATTTAGTTACAGTGATTTAAATTCACTGTGTTGCTCTGCACTGCCTTTAATTAGATATTAAGAAACTCCTTCTTACTTTTCCTGATAGAACTCCTTAAGAAAACTACAATCTCTCTGGGACCCAAATTGTGCACAGGGACTATTAGATGATCAGTATATCTAAAGTTGTAACCCTTTAGATTTCTGGGAAACTGCATTTTTTTAGGGAGTCACACAAAACAGTGCTTGCATGTACAGCATTGTCTTCTTCTTTTTTCTTTTATTAAAAGAACATTGTGCAGTGAAGGCTCTCAGCCCACACGTTTTTGCGCTGTAAGCAGATGCAGAATCTGCTCCTCTTCTGTTTAATGTCTGAAAGAGTGGCTGCTCCAGACATGTTTGCTGCTTCCAGTGGGGGATAAAGAGGTAATTTCGAATGGAAGTATGCACTTTAAGCCATTACCACCACTTACCACGGATGTACCCATTTCCACAAGGACTAAAATCCTAAAATAGCTTTAAAGTATAATTATATTGTATTTACTACTTTTCAAGTTTTATGTTTTGTGAAGATCAGATAAGAAAGATTTATCAGTTTCCCCTGATAAAAACAATGTTTTTTTTTATAATAATCCAAAATGAATAAACAATATGTGCACCACAGAGAAAAAGTTGTACAATTGTAAAACAATCTTTAAACATGCACTTTAAGCCATTACCACCACTTACCGTGGATGTACCCATCTCCACAAGGACCAAAAAGCCTAAAATAGCTTTAAAGTATAATTATATTGTATTTACTACTATTCAAGTTTTATGTTTTGTGAAGATCAGATAAGAAAGATTTATCAGTTTCCCATGATGAAAACAATGTTTTTTTAATAATAATCCAAAATGAATAAACAATACGTGCACCACGGAGAAAAAGTTGTACAATTGTAAAACAATCCTTAAACATGTCTTAAGCACAACAGGCACATTTAAGTGAAAAAGGATCGCGCTTTAGAGACAGCGTTTGTTTTGGTTGGCAGTGTTCACACAAACCTTGTGTTAGTCACGCTAACATGATTTAGTTCTGCATGTGATTTCTGACCCTTCCACCACCACACACATGCTTCAGGTTAGCAACAAGAGAGTGACTGCTGGTTTATACCTGTGTGAGTGCACGGAGACCGCGGGGCAGCTGAACCAACACGCTGGTTTGTTATCCTTGTGTTGCGGTGACCCTCACGCGCTCAGGCATTCCCACAGCAGGATGCCTCCACACTTACATCACTGAGTCAAAAGACTGTCACGACACGCCAACTGAATTTTAAAACACGCAGATGAGCCAATGATGCGTATCATTGACCCCAAGTGTGCCCGAATCAGTGTGGTCAGGTTGTAACACCGGATTCTTTCTCTGTCTGTTTACATGTCAGTCTCCATCCTGTAACCATGTATTTTCATACTGTACTTGCCCTGCTGTGCTTATGTTATTTATCTGTGCTGCTGTTGATGGGATTCCTGTGAGATAACCATGAATGCAGGGCAGCGTAAGAAAAACAGACATTTCAAGGCTCAGTCTGAAGTGACTGTGACGTTCAGTCGTATATTCTAAAGATAATTGAGGTATGTAAAGATTTACTGTCAGAGGTTATACACTTTTTTGTAGTATGTCTCTGACAGGTTTCACTAGTAAACAACATTCATGACTGTTACCAATTTTGACTTCCTGAAGTATCATTTCACCAGATTTCTCGATAATCCACGTCAGTGCGGGATCCTGTGATGCAACCGGAAAAGAAACTGTAGAAGAGCAAGTCAAGCTAACCGTCAACAATGGATGCAATACACAACTTAAAAATTCCCAGTGAGGGGACTGATGACGTCTTTGTAGGAATATTATGACCTTTGCAATTCTGTTGTGGCTTGACCTTGATCTTCAGACAGGAAAGAAGTTCTGAATTTACCAGCAAGATTAATCTGGTCAGAATTTTTGGGAAAAGGCGACGCTGAGCTTGATTCTGACAAGATCAAGTAAAAAGAAATAGGGCCATCACCCAGCCAACAGAAGGGACTACTCCAGAAACAACAAATCTTTTACATTATGGCACAGTTACATTTAAATACCTCTTTGGAAAATCATATCATAATCATCTGCGGAATCCTTTAAATGCCAAATGAATGTGTTAAATGAATACATATGTCACATTGCTGCAAGAATTGTTATAGAAAAATGTTCCATTTCAGTCCAGTTAGAATGATCTGTTGGGTGATTTCACAGGATAATACTGAGGAATATCATCATCCCTAAATAACAGATTGATTGCCCGTGTGAAATCACGTCTGGCAAATCTTTATTTATAGTCTCCCTCCTGTCTTGTTTTAAGATGGATTATCTCTCATATAAAAATGAATAATTCTGGCTCCAAAATAATTACTAACCGGACCATTTTGAGGTAGATCTTCAAGACAAGGCTCTTAATGAATATTAAACTCTAATTTGAGAGGACACATGAACCAAAACAGAGGTGAAATTATTAAGAGATGTCCAAGTATTCCCCAGTTTTCAGCTCCTAAATGAAGTATCCGATTGAATGTCATTGTGAGTATATGCTCTTGTTTCATAAAAGACAAAATGTTTTAAAAAGATTATTGTGTGCTTTCATAACTGAAACCTTCTTTGCAACGAGTTTACACAACTTGTCAGAACATGTTATCTAACATCTTACAAATTAGCTGTTGCCCTTAAAATATCTACACAACAGTGCTAGTGCCAGTGCTGGGGAGCCCAGCTGCTGCCGCTTATTATTGTATCTGGGTTTGATCTAATTTTATGTAAAACATAACATGTTGTTCAGCAGAGCAGAAATTAATGGTGGTTGATGGTGCAAGGTACTTCTCATTAATGCATGACATAAAGTCTGACACCTGTATTGTGTTGAAGCATTTGGCCATGATAAGTCAGCAATGCCTTTGGATGCTTTTGAATAAATGATAAGAACTTTGTTCAGGCCGTCCACTCAGCGTCAGCCTGAGGCATAAACAGCTTTTGGTGGCTGTTTCCAAGTTCCAGTATGTTGGTGCTTCGTGCAGTGTTTGAAGGTGTGTGATTGCAGCAGTGTAAAGGTCCTGAAAACCTTTTTTCCTACTCAGCCTCCTACCATGAAGGGTAAGATATGACAGTCAATAAACAGATGAGGTAGAACAGTTTAAGTTATCTCATATAAGAAAGAGAATGTGAAGAATGTTTTCATCTGGCATCAGTTAGAAAAAGGTCAATGGCACATATTTCGTTGTATCGACAGGTCAATAACATCTGATTAAACCACCCCTATATAACTGACTTTTGTGTGTAAATACTTCATTAAGAACATGTAGCAATGTTATTTCGCTGACTTTAACTTTGTAATTGTTGCTAATTTCATTGTGCTCAATGTTCTAAAAATACTTTTTATATATAAATATATAAAGATAGTTTTAGGGACTTATCTGTCTAAAAGAACAGCACCTTATTCTCCACATTTTCTGGCAAACTCCTCAACTTATTTTCATGAAATGTTGGACGTAGTTCTGGGTAACCGCATGTCTATTTTATCAACCAGAACCAGCATATGACAGGTCTAGCAGTTCACACATTATATTGTTTCAGGAATATAATGCATGTCGGCCATCTGGCACATGTCAAAGAATAGACCCCAAGATGTCAAAAGTTTTCTTTCTGCTCTTCTATTTACTGAAAGGTATGTGTGTCACTGGAAAGTCAGTGAATTATAAGATACCATGAGACTATTACATACCCTCTGCTTGGTTCTTACAATTCATTTTGTCAATTTCTTTGGAAAAGAAATCTCTCTGGATCAGTAAAAGACATTTTAATTTATTTTTTCATTTCTGGTTGAATCTTGTCTCCTCCCTCGAGGACTACCGGGAAGGCTTCCTCATTGGTGTCAAACCCATCTCAGCTTGTCCCTCTTGAAGCACAGGGGCAACATTTTGACTCCAGTGAGCAACCTTGGAAACAAAAGTTACCATGGGAACCTCTTGTCTTAATGACTAAATGAATTCCTCTACAATCAGGGAATACAGCATGTGCCACTTCACTGAAAAAGATTCCCTTGGTTTGCATACAAAACACTTTTTTCAGTGTGGCCAATTAAAAGTGATTTAATCAACTGTTCATATTCTGTCATCTGGGGATAAGTGTTTCATTAGCAAAGCAAAACTCAGAATTCAGATTGATTCTGATCATCAATCATACAGAAGACAAAGTTTCATTTGAGAACCAGGACAGAAAATATAGCCTATTACATGCTTTTAGGATGGCGTGGTATGAATTACGAGGTGTTACTGTATACAGTTATGTCATCTAACCCACAGATGGATCACTGATGCCAGCAACCCCTTTAATGCACCAGGATATCAATGAGTAATGCATACTGTTATTCACCATTAATGTCCTCTCATTCAACCTTTTTGCTCATAATTTTCACCTCACATTACATCACTGTGATCTATAAGTCAAAGGACCTTACTAAATTAAGATGCAACTACAATACAATTGCATAGTTCCTCATTAGTTTGCAGGAGTTGCAGCATGTTATGTTGCAGTAAGACTGTGTTTCATGATGTCCCACATCATTGTAGGTCACTGCTGCTGGTGCACAAAAACACATACGTGTACTGCGTGTTACATGAGCTGCTGTTCCAGGGGAGAAAATGGACCAATTTATTTGACAGCATGCCAGATTTTATCTAGCATGCATTCAACATAATATCTCTTATGAGGGCTGCTCAGCTGAACAGGCAGCTGACAATACAGCACATGCAGGTGTTCAGCTAAGTGTGTCAAATAAATGATCAAAAAACATTTTCACACCGTATCGGTCACATGTTCATGTTATGGTTGGGAAGAATAAGTCATTTTGCAAAAGCAAACATTATCTGCCTGAAGAGATGAAGAAATATATGGGATCTCCACAGCAACTGATAATAGGTTGGCAAATTCATATTATGGATTATTCATTTCATGAAGAGCTATAGATAATGATGATACAACTTCAGTGTGTTAGTTTCAAACACATACAGTCAATATTCGTTTTGCTTTTCTCTTCAGAAACCAGTCTCAAAAAAACAAATTAGCCAAAAAAAAATTCATATTATGATTTTGAACTGGATATGAGTGAATAAATAAGGAGTTTCAGTCAAAAATAAGATATCAGATATTTAAAGAAATGTGCATGAAAGTTACGGATGGCAAATGAGTTAGTGATTGTATCTTTTTTATCATTATTTTTACTAAGGGCCTAAAAAAATCCTTCCTTGAAATCTTTGAGTTATTTTTTGCAGTTGATTGGTGAGGTTTTGCTTGGATACACAAAACCTCACCAATCAGCTGAACCAGATGTAATCACTAACCGCCCTTGCACCATTGATTCATTTTTAGCTTCACCTGTCATCCCTGATTGAGCCTGCTAATAAAGCACCACAACGTCACACAAAGTGTGCTGGTCCCGCCCCAGATAGCATCTTTTCCCATATTTGGTGGCTTTCTTTGGAAATAAGTGACCCTCTTTGCTCTGTGGGATGAGAGTGAAATTTCCCTCTTTGTGAATCTAAGATAAGATGAGATAGCATCGCCTAAATGTTCTTAAGGGACGTCTGAAAAAAGTCAGAATTTAAACTCAGTGCACGCGGACAGAGAGAGGGAGAGGAGTAAGAAACGAGCTCTGCTCATACACAAGTAAGGCAGTTTCCTTCAGAGGGAAATGAGATGAGGGGAGGGGGTTACTGAGATTGATGGCATACAGAGCTCCAGAAAAAAAGCAGTCATCAAAGTGGACGCAGCCAGTGATGAGGACTGCGGTGCTCCGGGTCCCAAAATAACAGTGCTAAGGCTCGCTTTAAAGGTAAGCCTGCTTGGAGCAAAATCACGTTATGTGGTTTTGTGGTCACATCATTATGTATGAAGTTTTGATAGTTCAAATGCTGGAGTTTTCAACAGAAATATTCCGTTTTGTTTCTCTGCAGAGGAGAGCGCAGATTTTTGGATCATACAGTAGTTTAACCTGAGAGTAAGCCACATAGGCAGCTTAACCTGAGGGAGCTGGCAGAAAGAGCGCAGGGTAACCACACAGTTATCCAGCTGTCAGCCCTCCTGATGCCTTATTTGTGGCCGGGGATGTGACAGCCGGACGCGCCAAAGTGGCGCTTTTACGCACGATGGATGAGCTTTTACGCGAGCAGGATGGCTGGGCGCAGAACGTTTCCTGGAGCAACTCAAGTCGTGGGAATGACAGCCACCTGGGAAACACCACGGTGAATCCCCTGAAACGAAACGAAGAAGTGGCCAAAGTGGAGGTTGCCGTCCTGGTGCTGGTGCTGCTGCTCGCGCTGACCGGGAACCTGTGCGTCCTGTGGGCTATCCACGCCACCAAGCACGGCCAGTCTCGGATGTTTTACTTCATGAAGCACCTGAGCATCGCAGACCTCGTCGTGGCGATCTTCCAGGTCCTGCCGCAGCTCATCTGGGATATCACGTTTCGCTTCTACGGCCCGGACTTGCTGTGCAGACTGGTCAAATACCTGCAGGTCGTGGGCATGTTCGCGTCCACCTACATGCTCGTCCTGATGTCTATCGACAGGTGCTTAGCAATCTGCCAGCCTCTCCGCTCCGTGCACAGGAGAAAGGATCGTTTCTGTGTGATCGCCTCTTGGATGCTCAGCCTGATATTCAGCACTCCTCAAGCCTACATATTTTCTCTGAAAGAGGTCGGGAACGGCGTGTATGACTGCTGGGGGGACTTCGTGCAGCCTTGGGGTGCCAAAGCGTACATCACATGGATGAGTCTGAGCATATACATTTTCCCCGTGGGCATTTTAAGCGTCTGCTATGGCTTGATATGTTTCAAAATATGGCAGAATTTAAATTTAAAAACCAAAAGGGAGCACTTCTTGGCTCTCACCCCAAGGCCGTCCAAAGGCGCACAGCCGCTCTCTCGGGTGAGCAGCGTGAGGCTCATCTCAAAAGCAAAGATCCGCACAGCGAAAATGACGTTTGTCGTGGTCCTTGCCTACATTGTGTGCTGGACCCCCTTCTTCTTTGTCCAGATGTGGTCTGCATGGGATCCTGCTGCGCCAAGGGAAGGTAGAGACACTCAGTTTCTCTTTCTTCTTCTTTTGGATGCAGTTTGTATCAGAATGTAAATCATGGTTTAAACCTATTGTGCATTCACCAGAGGCAGTGATTTCTTCTGTAGATGTATCGGTTCATGTAGAGTTAAGCCATCTTTAATAGTGCGCCTAGTGCTCAGTGACATAATCAGTAGTAGTGGTGAATTTATTGTCCTTTAACCCTGTGGTGTAAAAAGAAGCATAAAAGTCTTCTACCACAGTATCTCAGCTCGGAGTGTATCATACTCCCAAAGGTCATTCATCCACCTCACAAAACATCTCTGGGAATGTATAAGCAATCCACTCCACTTTCAAGGCAACACAATGGTGTTTAACTTCAGACTTCCCCAGAGTGAACACAGATTAATGGGAGTGTCATGTACAGTTGTTATCAGTTCAGAGAAAGTCACTGCAAGAATAAATGTACCAGGACATCAAAGACTTTCTATCTCTGCTCCCAGTGGTAGTTTATATAATGTCTGTTTAACTGCATAGTTTCTTCACATTTGGCCCTCCAATCCTTTGAGTTTACCATTAAAAAGGGGAAAGAGCAGGGGAACAAACTGCATGCACATTCATTCAGAGCATCTAAACACATCATAAATAGGCCTGACCTAAACTTATCATCTTCCTGTTTTGTTCTTCTTCCATGCAGCTTTGCACATAATTAGGAAAACAAACACATTAAAGTCAAGAATGCGTGTTGTATAGATCTAAAAGTGGATGTTGTCATAGGGGCCTCCATATTGTTCAAATACATGATCTGGTTGGACTGGACTATTTCTCATTATCATCTATGGTTTTGAATACAATTTGTAATTTTTCAAAACGTTATTTTGACATCATTGAGAAGCCAT
>JAOXYL010000100.1:12610969-12625277 GCA_028564955.1 Terapon puta | reverse complement strand
TATATATATATAAATATATATACATATGTATATGTATATTATATATACCTTTTAACTGTCAGTTAAAATCTCCACTAATATTTTTCCATGTATACAAACTGTATATATAAAAGTCA
Source organism: Terapon puta (assembly GCA_028564955.1). Classification (NCBI taxonomy): domain Eukaryota; kingdom Metazoa; phylum Chordata; class Actinopteri; order Centrarchiformes; family Terapontidae; genus Terapon; species Terapon puta. The sequence goes on along the minus strand of JAOXYL010000100.1, from coordinate 12,625,161 downwards.
ACATAAAACTATTTGCTATATATAATAATATATAATGAAAATATATATATTATCACACCGTGGCCACGTCCTTGCTGATTTCTTTTGGATCCCTGTTGGTGGTGGCGACCTCGCTGCTGGCAGTGTCCCTGTTGCTGTCGTCAGTCTCACTGGAGTTTCTGCCGGTGTTCCCCCCGATCAGTGGTTGAGTTTCATCCATGGAGCGATCTGGCTGGAAGGACCAGGCTGAAACCAAAGCTTAGACAGTGAAGTAGGAGAGCCCAGGTGTGAGGCAAGAGTCAGAGCTACAGAGGGCAATGGTTGGGAGTGGCAGTTTAAAAACTGAAAGACCACTCAGTGTTATTCTAATGCAAAAATGCCAGCAGGCGGCAACCAGCGACAACTACCTCAAACTCTCAAAGACACAGAAGACAATGCTGCCATACCACATCAACCACCCGCCCACACACACACACAGAAAAAGCATTGTTCCGTCTTTTGTACAAATATGTATACAACAGGGGCATATGTTGCATTCCACACTGCCCTAAAGCGTATAAATAAATAAATATCAATAAAGTCAAGTCTAAGTCTAAGTTTAAAAAGTGACGCAATAAATGCATCATCCATGGTGAAAACATGCGGGATGAGTGATTAAGTTTTCTGTCCTCTCTCATGAAGTGAAAGTGAAAGCAATGTCCAAATGTCGCCCATGTTTATCCATATAAATCCAAATACTCAACTTAAGTTTAAAATTACTGCATCAGTAAATAAATGTAGTTGTGACAGCCCAGGCCACAGCCACATAGTTGGAGGTGTAAGGGTGTCACACACCCATCAACATCTTTACTCCACATCAGGTACTTACAGGCATTTAAAATTACATAAAACAAAGTTTGTTTGAGTTTAGAATGTATTTATTGGCACCAATTGACCACACTGTTGGCTGGATGAGCGTATAAAATATTTAGTTTACTTTGTTTGTCATATTGCTAGTTTAATTTAATCAACTTAGATAAAAGATTTGTATTTCTTTTTCTTGAGTTACCTGGTTGCTGAGCTCTCCTTCCTGGAGGTAAAGAAAAGATAGGGGTGAGGGTGGAGCCTGGCATTTTGCAGAAAACCAGGCCAAGGACCATACCAACGAGCACACTGGGGAGGGAGGGTGGGGTTCAGGGTTTTTTGTGTTGTGAGTTTAAAAACTACAAATCAGCTTATTGAATCACATTAACAAGTTGAAAGTGAAGAATTAATGTCTTACCTTGAATATAGTGACTTTATATTGTAGGTCTTTGCACATAGATCCTCTTTCATAAATCATCATGTAAACAATACATTGGTGCATACATTCTGTATTAATGCATTTTTATTAAGTGACCATTCACTTAATTTAACAAAATAATTATGTTTTGTGTCTAGAGCTAATTTTATTTAAAACAGAAAGAGAATACTTTAATCTATAGATGCCATTGCCATTTTCACCCTCAAAAAACATAATATAAGTGGTTCATCTTTTGCATAGAACTAAATATCTGAAAACGTTCATGATTAACTTTAAATCCAAGTAAATGTACACTTTCCTTTATCTTAAAAATTGCAACCTAAAAATGTAATAAAATACAAAACCATACCAAATAATTTCACATAAAAATGATCCATATGATAATTAGGCCGAAGTCATCCAACATCCTGCCATGATATTGGTGTAAAAAAAGTACTGCATGCTTTAAAACAAGTCACTTCTCATTCTTGTTTTCTTGAATCAATCACTGTAAGTTATCTCAGTGACTGCCTGGTTAGGCATGAAACCATGAGAACAACAGGGTACTGGTGTATATGAGGACCAATCCCAGTCCGGAGGGGTGAGCCTCATTCTTCAGCCAAATGAATACTGAAACCTCCACAGCATCTTCCAGCACTCTTGAGAAATGGACCCACAATGATGCCCAGGACAATGTTCCACAGGCTCTGCAGCCAGCGTGTGCCGATGGACAGACACTGAACACAAGGACCAACCATCCTGTTGTAGAACAGACACCAAAATTACAAAGAAAATCACCAAACCTTTTACAAAAAGAAAGATATTTAATCAGTCACAGTGATATTGAGCCACGCATGCAGTTTTAGTTCCATTTTGTAGATATGTGTGCTCTGAAGCAGTGTGGGCATGGGAACAGAGTCTTTTTCTTAACCAAAACCTTGAATGACTTTAGTATTTCCTAACTTTTGGTCAAAACAGGATAGGAACCCTTGTAGGTTCGTTTCAGATATATCACAGTTCCTCTTTTTCTACCACACAGCATACATGTGCGTGATGTTCTTAAAACCAATGTCCTTACTGGAATTTTATAATTTACAACACCTCAAGTATGAGCTGACACAAGCATAAATCTACTGAAACTGAAAATATTCAAAAGCAGTATTTCACAATTAACACTTCATGCAAACTGTAATTATGAGGAATAGCCATCTTCATTACACATTACTGTTACCAGTACCTGTACCAGTTTAATTTAACATCAACAACAGTACTAAACAATTCTTTACAGCTCCTTATCTGGAAGAAGTCTTTTTTCCTTTCCTCATGGCCTCAGACACAAAACATGTCTGCCAATCCAACCACAACTGATGTTCACTGAACATTTAATTGTTTTTGAGAATTAGCCATATCTCACTTACAAGACCTCTTTCCCTTTGTGTGTGTGTGTGTGTGTGTGTGTGTGTGTGTGTGTGTGTTAGTGGTTTGGCAAAAAGGAGAACGGTATCAGGTGATGAGAATACAACCATACACAGAGACTCTATTCACTCAACAACCTACATTTCCCATCATTTGTACCCAAAGGTGCATTTGAAAATAACTTTTTACACTCTATTCTTACTTGAATCTTACGGAGGCCCTAAAGGGACATGTGCAAACATGGTAACAAGATAAAACTTTTGGTCGGCTGGTTTCAGTTTCGAGAGGTGGAGAATGGCACAGCCTCAGATTCAAATAAAGATTATACAAAACTAATAGTGGGTTTCAGATAAAGTTAATATTTGACCTAAAATGATTTCAGTCCAAATGATTTCACATCAATAAGAGGTACAAAATACAATGGACAGTCAGTCAGTCAGTTAATTGAATAATAACTTTCCCCTTAACAGTTAATGTTGGAAACTGTGAATATGAAGTTAACTTCGGCGTCGTCTAAAGAGGACATTATTAAAGGTGGATATATTCACTAGATTGAAAACACAAAATATACCAGACAGTATCATCAACCAGTAAAATATGATCAGGGAAATGATCCCTCCAAGAGAAAATGTTTTTTATGTGCACAACTTAGTTTCTTGTGGGAACGAGAAAGTTTTATGTGCTCACTACAGTTTTTTAAATTTATTTATTCATTTATTTTTCACATGTCCCTCCTAGAATCAGTAGAATCTGTCGGGTCATTAAGTGCATACATGTTTTTTAACAAGTGACCATAGGAATTCATTTTATCATTTTTGCGAAAATTAATAAAATGAGTAACCCCACGTGACTAACGACTAGGTAATTATAGAATGCTACAGAAACGACCATATTGAACTAGGCTACATTAACATAATATTGCTACCTAGATTCAAAACAACTTCAAATGCAGTGATCTGTACTTTGATCCAGTGTGAATCTTATGGATGTTAATATGATATTTGCATTTTTACAAGAAAGTCAAATTGTGTACTATGAAGCCCAATAAATACTGTGTGAAATAAAAAATATTCATTAGTTCGTGTGCCTTGAATATTTCCACAGCATATTTTGTGTTTCTACCTGAAACTGTTCCTTAACATAACAAAGTGTTGCAGTCGTTAGAGACTTTTATTGCAAAATATTTATTTAAATGTAAGAATTAGAAATTCATGACTATCGTATTCATTTTCAAAAACTACTCATCCACATAACTCTATGCTATGCTAACGCTATTTTGCATCATTACTTTACCATAGTTTTGAAATATTCTTCTTAAATAAAAACATTTTACCATCCTGTCATACTGATGTTTCTGCCTGAGCCTGTTGCTGAATCCCACTTCATCCTGGATTCCTATTTATTCATTTATTTAAAGTACTCCAATAATTTCGTATTACACTTACATAAAATTGGGGGACTCATGAGAGACACCTGAAAATGAAAATCATACTTAGGCCACTCTGTTATGAATTTGTGTAATTGTGTTATTTATTAAGCTCCCATCAGAAAAGACATTATGCAGCTGTTTACAGTGGCTAAGTAGTAGTGCTCATGATGGTAAAATTCATAGAGTGCCAGTCTTTTTAGTACTTTAAAAAGTGTTCTAATACAGATATTTTCAGAGCTCTGTTTAATCTTTAGGGGTTTAGGGGTCTCTTTAGCTTATGGGGGACTGCAGTGGGGGGTTTCATTGGAACGCCTTTCTGCAGAAGACATAGACTGTAAAAAAGGTTGGTAGTGTGCTCTTTGGATTCTCCACACATTACTGTTGTCATTTCTATTATGACTATTGGACGAGCAGTCGGTTGGTCCACAACTTTGGTCAAATTTGGCCAAATTGTCCACATAACCTGTGAATATTTCAACAACCAGCTCAATGTTTTCAAAGGATATGTTTGATTCCCAGGTGATGAGTCCTAATTCCTGTGGTGATACTCTAGATTTTCTTTGCCTGTACCACCTTTCGTGATTTTATGTGAAATAACACTGGATGAATAGTAATAATTCTGATAATCCCTTTGACTTTCTGTTTCACTTATTGTTACTAAGCAAATATTAGCATGCTAACACACTAAACTGAGATGGTGGATTACATTTTAACTGCTCACAGCATTTGTGTGGGTGTGTCTTCTTTGGAGCTGTGAGCACAATAAAAAAAAATCTCAGTCACCTTCTTGTTTCTGGGGTGGAGGCAGAAATTTCAGAGGATAGCTCAAAACCTGACCAAATTATACAACCTAGACGTACCAGATGTGGAAGCAGCTCAGGATGGCAAAGAGGAGACCAGAAATAATTGACACAGGAATGGCCAGAAGCACAGAGACTATCCTGTAGATCCACACCCGAGACACCTCAAACAGGGCATGACTCCAGATCCACACTCTGTCTCCACTGCGCACCGACACCGGCTCAGCAATCACATCTTCAAACGTCACCTGTAGACACAAGGAAAAAGTGCTGCTGATGCTACAGAGACAACCCATTAAGTTGTGTTCCTGTTGGGCTTGATTCACCTTTGAGAATAAAATTATATCCACTGGAGGGCACTGTCCATAACCAAGTAGATTCTTGCTCTGCCTGAGATTTTATCATTACCTCATTTTGACAAATGCATCAAGGATCCAAAAAACAATGTGTTTTTTTTAAGAGCACAATACCTTGAGGCAGTCATTAATGCCTCTGGGGTCTCTGACATTAATCAGAGGTTTGGTGTCACTAATCTCCACCAATGTAGACGTATGAATGTTTTCCTCTTCTTCCAGAGCAGGAGGGGCCCTCCACAGCGTCTGAGGTTGCTCCCCGTTATCAAATTCATCAGGGTCACTGGAGTCCCCCAAGTCAATCTCCACTTCCTCTGAATCTTCCCCTTTCATCATGGTGTCTGTCCAAACATGTGAAGAAAACACAATCCAGACAGCAGAGCGGGTGCCTCTCACTTCTCTCACAGCTCAGACTGAGGCTGCTGACCAGACCCCTCAGCTGGCTGTGCACTGAGGTTATATTGGGAACGTTACGGTGCCCTGGATGGTATTTGCAGATGGTCTTTCAAGTGAAGATCATTTTCCTGTGCTGTGGGAGGACAGGAAGGATAGGAGGGGGGGCTATAAATACTCATAGAGCATGGAGATGGCACTGTATACTCTGATACACTGTAGTAGGAATGCAATCACACATATACACACACAGACACAACATTACACAAAAGTGCAAACAACACAGAGCAAAGGAGTCAAACAAACATTTAGTGAGCACATTAAATAACATAATCATTTAGTGATCTATGTATACAGTGATTTCATTCACTTACAGTTCTCTTCTTACCAGAGTGTCTTTGTGACGAAATAGAAGTTGACTTGGAAGACAACATTGCCCCTCTCTGGCTTGTCGTGGAAATTAAACTGCATCTTCATTGAAATCAGACTTCATTCTCTCTTTTAAAATAATTCAACAATGCTGAATTGCTACAATTCGCTTTAGCATTAGTAACTGAAAGTGCACAAAGCACTTGAGAAAGTGAGAGGCACTTTAACAAAAATATTATTCCCTAAAGTTTTAACCTTTAGGGAATAATAACACACATATAGAGCAACATGAGTGATATTAGTCATCTAAAAAAAAAAGGAAAATATAACAAAATAAGGCGTTCTGTTCACTGTTGCTATTCATTTTTTTTACTGTAAGTAACACATTCAAGATTTCAACTTTTTTATAACATATTTTACCAAACTGTAGCTCTGTTTTCTGTTCAGATATGAAGGTTAGGCTACAGTGGGCTGAAAAAAAATATATAATACGCTCTCAAGGAAAACTGAGAGCATCAATCACAATGCGGAAGCAACTGGAGGTGTATTGCATGTTATCGCAATATCCTAGTCAAGGCCCAGATATTTCAAAGAGGGTCCACGGGTGTTTGATGCAAAGCGTGTTTCGCAACATGCTTTTGAGAAGAACCCATTCACCTCTGCAAACCTTTGGACCCATTAACCAGTCATCCTCACTGCTATTAATAGGTCAGCCATGAATCCACCGAGTTAGACCTTATCAGACTCTCGGCTCCCCACCAGACCATCACGACAAGGCCATATCTCATCACCTTCATCAAATAGTGACCTCGTAAAGCAGGTGGCAATATGATAATCACCTCACACTACACTACCTATGTCCATCTGCAAAATTTGAATATTTTATAGAACAAAATTCAGGTTGTTTGTCCATAAACTTCATTCATTTGAAGGCAAACAGCATGGCAATATGATTTCATCATGAAGGTCTAACAATCGCACAACAAACTACTACAAAGTATGCAAAAAACTGTACATCTGTTCAGAGTTTAACATCAGCGAGCCTCTCTATGATGAGCACAGTCTCCATGGTAATGACGATTTCTGCTTGCTGGATGAAGTCAGAGAGAGAACACAGTGTATCGATGATAGAGAGTTTCCTGTGTCTGCGCCGGAGACGTCGGTATGCTAATGGACTGCACACCTCGCCAGATGGGGTTTGTTTGTGTCCACGGCCACACAGGTGAGGTCAGCGAACAGTGTGAGTCTGTGTGTGTGTGTGTGTGTGTATGTGTGTGTGTGTGTGTGAGAGAGAGAGTATGAGAGAGAGGGAGAGAGAAAATATCAAGGAGGAAACACATTTCCAAGCTCACTGTTTTGGGAGGTATACAAGTAAGTGGATGGAGATTATTTTGTTTATAAAAGTGGTTTCTTCCTGTGGTGAAATTTGTTTTTTGGGAAAAAATAATTTGAAAATGACAAAATACTATTAGGATCATATTTATTGTAACATTTTGTGGGTGAAAAGATGTGCATTCTATCTAGCACAAATGAACAAAAGTCAAAGTTTAAATTAGTATGAATACTCTCCGATTTTATTTTAGATCAAGTGTTGAGTTTGTGTAGGACATAACTGGTCATACCTAAATGATGACTTTAAAAAGAGGTTTTCAGGACGCTTAAAACGCTAGAAGTTTTCTGGCTGGTGATCTTCTCATGACCTCAGCATGATCATTTAGGAACAGTCCAAAATCTCAATGAGAACACATTAATCAGAATGAATATACATGCAACATGTATGAGGGATAGATGAACTGATGTATAGGCATCACTTGATTTTTCAGGCCCATGGACACACACACACACACACACACACACGCTGATCATATTCATATCACTGAGTAGAGGAAACGTGTCTGTTTTAACCAGCGATTTAACTCCAGCCAGAGTTCAGATCCTCTGCTAGCAGCAGCAGCGGATTATTTAGGGCATGAGAGATGTCAGACAGTGTTCCTGCTCGGCACCTGTCAGTCCAGCTGTTTTCAGTACAATAGGTCAGACTGATTATTTGTCATGTCTCATTAACAACGCAATCACCAGTTCAGCATTTCCCAAATAATAAGATAACATTTTAATGATCCCACAGTGGGGAAATTTCACCAGATTAAATCCAGATTAAATAATAGAGACAATATAGACATAAAAACACAAAATATATATACAATACAATATGTACAATAAATAACAGTAATAATAAGAAGAAACAGTATTCACATGCACAGCTTCAGCCTCACCCAGATAGATATACAGTGGTCCGGAGTTGTTGCACAGGTGTATATGGATGTAAATATCGTTGCACACATATTGATATTGTTATTGCACAGATATGATTTCACTGTATAAATAAATGAGTGGAATGCAAAAAAACCATAAAGTGCATAGCTAGGACATATCTAAGATAAGTAAACTAATTGGCAGAAACCCTGACACTAATATAATTTTGATTCACTGTCAAGTTATTAAGAATTTATTATATGACAATGACTCTGCTGAGGACTTGCCATCAGTAAAGTGATGATCTTGATCTTGTTATCTGAGCCTGAACAAGAAGGGAAATAAGCGTATTTCCCAAAATGTTATAGTATTTCATTAAGGGTCCCATTCTGGATTTGGTTCACTAATTGGTTTGTGGACTTTAAGTGGACTGGACATGAGGCTGTGCTGTGTGAGCTCTGTTGAGATGACTGAGCAGTTGCCATGTTATGAGTGTGAATGCAGTTCTGGGGAAGGTCATGCTGTTCAAGGAAAGGTCTGATGAAATAATGCTGCTTACTCTGTCAGACAGCAGCATCAATCACACCTCCTCCCTTTGATTCTTTGGGAGTAGTTCTCTTATTATCACTGCCTGTGCAGCAACAGAGGAGCTCATCACATTTAGAGCAGCCAGGCAGCATATGGCACAGCACACACAGGAACATTAGGTCTTTTCAGATTCATCATTAAGTACAGCCGAATAACAAGCCACACTCGGCCGAGATCGGGCCACGACTCTCATTCTCTATGGAGAGTGGGCTTGTGTTTGATCTACGATGAATATGCTTTGCACCGTTGATGCGATTGTCTTGGTTTAGTAAAAGCCGCCACTGAGGTGTGAGGTCCTTCACTTTAATTAGCAACTTATGAAGAAGGCTCAAATATTCATTATTGAATCGCACATTTTGCAAGCTGGCTGATGAAACAGGCAGTCAGCTCTTTGAACTGTCTTGTTATCAATCTTGTTGCCCCCTTTTTCACATCACAGTATTGCAAACAATATAGCATATTCAAAGTGCTAAAGTGTTCAAAGTGCTTTGCTCAACTTTCTGAGAGAAAATAGAGCAAAAAAAACATCATCTCTGTGGTGTAGGTAGCTGAGTGGTAGAGCACGCCCACACATGTCTGAGGCCCGAGTCTCAGTGCAGTGGACCACCGTTTGAATCTCGGCCTGGGTCCCTTTGCTGTGTGTCTTCCCCTGCTCTCTCTCTCTCTCTCTCACGACTTTCCTGTCTCACTCTCACTGTCCTATCTGTACAAACAATAATGGGTTTAACCCATTAAAAAAACAAATAAACATAATCTCTTTTTGAGGTAATGGATTTCTTATTGACAATGAAATGTTCCCACAGTGGTGTGTAGGCACTTCCTTTTAATCCCTCAACATCCAATTTCCTGAAAAAAAATTTAAGTTGGTTTAAGAGTGGAATTGTTATTAATAAAACTAGATAATGCAATGCTATCAAATGGAAATAGTCTAAATGTTTTGGAAACCACTTTACTCACATTTCCCTGAATTCATTCAGCCACTTTTGGAGCTTCAGTGCAATTCAAAATAAGATCAAATCTAGAACAGAGAGACCAGTCATAACAGATTTACGCTCGGTATGTGTGTTCATCACAGCTTGTTCTTGGCTTTATTTTATTCTGTTTGCTTTGATAACAATACTTGGCTGTACTGTTATCAACGTTGCATTGGTACTCTGCAGCACTTCCGTGGATGTGTTTACAGCCAGGCACCATAAAATGGCACAGTCTTATCTTGCTTTTAGCATATCCAGATGTCGATAAATCACTTTGCCTCTTGTTTTTGGATTTCACTTTCTATATATACATATGTGTGTGTGTGTGTGTGTGTGTGTGTGTGTGTGTGTGTGTGTGTGTGTGCGTGTAGGAGATCTTTTCTCCTGCTTGACAGTACATCGTCTTGTACAGTTGTCACTCCCACCATCATTGTTTCTGTCATCATTTGTCGTTTTTCAGCATGTCTATCTGATGTTATCCTGTAAATCTAATCTGTGTGGTAGAACTCAAAATATTCACCACAGAATTATCATCCAGCTGTCTCTACTGACTGAACTGTAAAGAATATTAATGACTAATCTAGCTTAACAAGAACAAACCGCAGATACCATGTGTACAGTATAAACATACAGGTCTCATAGATAAATGCATAAAAATAGATTATTTGTTGTTAATCTGTCAGCATAGGCATATTAAGAGGGTTTGAGGGACAACCACTTCAGCTGTTATTAAGTGGTATTTTCTCCTTATATAATCATGTGTTAACTGGGCTCAGTCTTAGTTACAGGCTTTTCGTCGGTGGACACACGGTCGACACAGAGATCAGGACCCAGAGAGTCTAAGCTCGTCTCCGCATGATGTTGAACACATAAAAGGGTGCACAGGAAGGCATTGTGTTATTGGTGCAGATGTCTCCTTTTAGGGCTTTCGTTTCTTGATGATCTGAAGGAGATTTCACTTTTCCCTTTGAAAGGATTTAGCTGGCACACTTATCCAAAGCGACTTATAGAGAATGAGCCCATGGATGCTTTGACAGGACATGTGATGGAATTTAAATGGGGAGGTTGGCTGTTGATCTCAAGGTTACAGGACAGTCCGATCACATGTCTGCTCTTCCACTGTTAATAAGCTGCCCTTTAATGATTACAACAGAGGGTAACAGAGAGTAGTGACATTTACTATACTATGCTACTGTGAACAATATTTACACCATTGACGGGGCCATTTTGCCCCAAAGACACATTTGATCTGTTTAGCTCAGACTTGTGTGTTCATGATGAGTCCTGTATAAATTAAATGGGTACCCACTATGATCTAAATAAATTATCAAAGTAAGTCTTTATTTGCACACATAAAGCAAATAAGAAACAATACATTTTCAAAACAAAATGTGATGTGTCTGGGTGTGGACAATAAATAAGGTTTACATTCCTTCAACATAAATACAACATGACAATATTGAATTACTTGTACAAAGAATATTGCTGCTCTATTGATACCTCATACAAAATAACTAGTCTTAGTAACCTGATGAATGACTGCTTACCCTCATTATAAATCACTCGTATCTGAGAGAGTTTACCTGTAGATCTATAACATCTACAGGATATTGTGATGTTTGTGTTCATTACTTTTTGATAAAGTAGACGTACTGATAAGAGCTAAATAGTCACATTTATATAGAGTAACTTTATCATCACTTTATTAAAGACATAGTAACATTAATTTAAGAAAATGTCCATCATCTGAGCGTACTATTTAAATAAAAGGATAAAGTTTTGTCAGGTTTTTACAGCAGTTACAGTTTTTTTTTACTTTTTGTTGGCAGAGTTAACATACATATTGCAGTCTTAAAACCCATGTGGATAATTTTATTAATCTTGTAATCATGGTAGTCCTGCAGGCTACAACAGTGAGGTATATCTAACTGAATTCCTCCGGGATCTGTCCCGGTATCCTGAAACCAGTCTGCCCAGTTTGATCCAGAGTGCTTCTGGGACTGGATGTGGCAAAGCTTGCACGCGTCTCGACTGTACAGCTGGTCCTGTGGAGGAACTGTAGGAAGTTCTCATGGCCCGAGCCCTCGTGGCTGGAGATAGCTAGCTCCACGGGCCGGGCCGAGTAGCACCGCCTCAGCTTACAAAGTTCCTCCCTGATTTGACGGTTAAGGAGCCCATAAAAAAATGGGTTAATAGCAAATGAGGAATATGCCAGCCAGATGACTGCCTCCTCCAGGTCCTCAGGAATACTGGGTGTCACGTCTAGTGTCAGATGGAGGTGGAGGGCAAAGTAAGGTAGCCAACAGATCAGAAACTGGCCAACAATCACCACAAGAGTGAGAGCAGCTTTAGCTCCACCAAAAGGCCGGTCACGCATAATCCTACGTGGGGCGTTGCGGGTTGTGATGATGGTAGTCTGGCTGTTTATTGAGTCAGAGCGGTGCTTCAGCTGGCTGTTTGTCCACAAGGGTAGAGGTCCATGCTGACGGGCAGCCACACGGGCCACTTTGTACACATTACAGTAGACAGCGAAGATGACAACAGCGGGCAGGCAGAAACAGGTGATGCTAAAGAGCACAGAGAAGACTCGTCTGTGGTCACTGTGGCTCCAGTGCAGGGAGCAGCGTGTGGCACTCATGGAGCTCAGGCTGCTGTAGAACCCAAACACAGTGGACAACCCCAGCACGGCAGAGGCCACCCACACCATCACTATCACAGCTGCAGTCAGCTTCAGTGTCATCTTGACCTCATAGCGCATGGGGTGGACGATGTAGTAGTAGCGCTCCACGCTAATGGCAGTGATGGTGAAGATGGAGGCAGCTATGAGGATTACATTGAGGAAGACGTAGACCTGGCACTCCAGTACAGTGAACTCAACACCCGCAAAGTAAGGCGAGCTGGACACAATCCCGAGAGGCATGAGCAAGATGGCGCACAGCAGGTCCACTGCACACAGGTGGCACACAAAGGCAAATTTCCTGAGATGAGGGGCTTTGATGACAACAACCAAAACAGCAGTGTTGGCCAGAAGTGCCAGAACATTCAGGGTCACCATGAAAAATATCCCCGTCAGGTCCTTGAAGCGTGTCTGCAGGTTGGGAAGGGTGCCCAGCTGCCTGCTGGGAGATGAGGGCATTGGTGCCCATACGGTGGTGCTGTCATTGTACTCAGGGGTTAGTAATGATCTGTTGTCCTCCATGATTCATAGTAAACATTTCAAAGTACACATCTGTAATTCACACTCTCGCATTGTGTAATGATGCGACCAAAGGATCCTCCTGACATCAAATGAAATACTCTTCAATCCTGTGTTGAAGAAAATAAGTCCATTAAAACATGGCAGACCATATTCAATAAAGACCACATTAAATCTTTAAAATGCCAATAACTCATCTCTAGCTACTTGGGTGCTTTGGAAACAAGCTATGAACACAACACTCACACATAATCACCTTTTAAGTAGATAAGGCAAACATGTCAGCAAACAGATTCCTATTTACACACCCAGCAGATAAGGAGCTACATTAGCATTCATTTGGAGTCATGTACTTTTTCTGCACATTTAGCAGCATTAAAGGGATTCTCCTATGAGAAACAGATCTTTTTTTGAAGGAATGTTTATAAACATATGTATATATGTTTTTTGTTTTGTTTTGTTTTTTGTTGTTGTTTTTTTCTGTTTTAGGCTAATACAAACTGATCTTTTGGTGCATACATGTAGAGCTCACCTTTAAGCCTTGTGTTCAGGTGAATCGCTAATATATCTAAACAGACATTTGAACTGATTACATCAATGCCTAATCACATGCTGAACTAAATCCTCAATTTTTTCACCATTATCCATTCCACTGATCATGACTGACATCAAATGTATGAATATAAACATCCAGAGATGCAGCCTGCAGCCTAATAACCTTCATGAGAACACACATACCTTATTGCAAAGTTAATCAATAACTGTTTACATTTGTGGGAATATTTAAGAAGGCTCTCTCTCTCACTCTATCTCCCCACTCTCTCTTTCTCTAGCAGAGAAGAGATATGATCAATAAGAATAATTCATGGAGGACACCCTGTCTCTCCTCCGTCCGTCCCCATCCTTTTGAAATGAAAGATAATGAGTGTGCTTGTTTTAGCCCAGCTGCAGGGAGCTGGCTGCATTGATTAATATGTGTTCAGTGTCACCCTGCAACGCACCATCAAAGAGGAAACCTCTTCCCAGGACAAGTTAGACCTCTCATTATTGTAATTTTTTAATCTAAAAAAAATGGAAACATATACATATACATATGTACGTATGTCTATCTATCTATCTATCTATCTATCTATGTATATATATACATATTTTATATATATATATATATATATATGAGGACA
>JAOXYL010000100.1:12580313-12598408 GCA_028564955.1 Terapon puta | reverse complement strand
CTATTTAAGTCTTGTGTGCGGGCTGCAGGTCTAGTTTAATGTACATTTAATCACTAAAAACAGACCAGGCAGACAGTGGGTGGGTTGTTTATAGATGGCTGTTAGAATTTAATATCAGGAAATTCCAATCAGTATAAAAGATGAAAAAGTCCAACTTGGGTGAATACATTTTATAGGCACTGTACATGTATAATTGCACATACTCAACTAATAGTTACAGCAATAGCTTAGAGATGTGAGCACCAAATAAGAAGTCTTGGTACTAGACCAGAATTGAAAGTCATGCTGCACCAGTTTGGAAACACGTCGACTCAAATTTAACATCTTCAGCTGTTGTCTTTTCTTGTTTTTTACTCTGGTAAAATTAGACAAGTCAGTCCAATTAGTTTAACTGAAATAACAGCCACACTGTGTTAAAGTGAGGTTTTCGAAGAGGAAAAAAATCTAATTAAACCCTGTGTGCAAAAGGCTCACTGTTCATGTCTAAAATGAACAGCTGCATTTAGTTTGAATAGTCTCAAGAACTTCAAGTGTGAACCCAAACACATCAGTATTTAATCTTTTAATATAAAAAACATTTTATTTACATAAATTACAAGAAAGCACACACTTATATCAGTCAACATTAACACATGTCCTTTATATTGTCTAGTTGCCTACTTTTCATCACGTTCACTATGGTTAGTCACATATTTTGTTTAACAGAAGGGCTAAATTTTATTTCATAGCATCTTTTTTGTCAATGTCTACAACATCTGGATATATTCACAGCACTGTAAGGACAAGATAAGAACAGCCTTTTGTTTTTGTATAACACTATTGCTTCACGACCACCCATTTGACAACAAGACTCTTTAGGACAAGGCACAGTGCATTAAATCACATCTATCTGTAAACCAAGGAGATCACAGCATATTAAATCTATACAAAAAAAGCTTTACAATTGATACATACTGCTCGCTGTAGGAACACTGTTTAGCTTTCACAGTTAAAAGTTACCCTTGCCACTTGTCAGTCAGTCTACTCCGTTATCTCTCCGCAGCATGTTGGATGGCGCTGGGACTCCGCAATACGCAGCCTGGCTCGATGGAGGGGACAACTGATGATGGGGTGCTCCCTCTGTGCTCAGAGAGGGAACCATCTTCACAATGAGGACGTTGTGGAGTCTACCACCTCGCGGCCGTTACAGACTGCTGGCACGTAGTTAGAGGCTGATCCTGGGAGAGCAAAAGCAGACATGTTAGCTTGGGCAAGAGGGTTTTTTTTCCCATTTCTCCTGTCAGAAAACAAAACTGGGAACCAGAGATAAAAGCTGTGAGAAAATTATGGAGACGGACAGTCATGGGCTCTCCAACTCTGTGCTGGTTAGGGTCTATTTCCTCCACAGCTCCAAAAATGTCAGTTTACATGTTTATGAGTAGTTCAGCTGTGGATGAGCAAGTAACCATATTTACTCAAGTATAGGCACAATTTTGAGGCACAAATATTTGTGCGCTTACCCACACAAGATTTTATGTATTTACTTGAAATGGAGTGTTTTTATGTTGTTGTATTTCTCCTCATGTGTAGGTATACTAATGGTAATGGTTTTATTTCAGATGACTAAAATGTTATTTGGTCCAGATGAAGCAGAGGATGGTTAAACTGTGGACTGGTTTAGTCTAATAGCTGCTTAATCTCTTCTAGCTCGAAAGGGAAGTTGTTCTTAGTGCACTCTGCAAACTTTATGTGTCAATGTTTATTTATGAAGTTTGTGCTGCAAATTAGTCGTCAGTTTATTAATAAGCTTTAGATAAGACTGGCTCTTATCCAACATGAAAAGAAACATAATGACTGGATTTTAATTGCTTTGCTACGCTGATGCAAAAACAGCCAAAAAAAAAAGCTGGAAAAAACTTTTTATATTTTCTGATTTTCACTCTAAGGGTTTCTGTGTCTCTGAAACAAATGCAACATGTAGCAACACTGTGCAGGGCTTTACAAAGCACAAAATATTGCAAGTATTCCTTGTAAGTCAAGTCCCAATTCTCTTGGCAATTGCACTATTATTACTTACATCCTATTTTGGAAACCTAAACCTTTGGTTACAGCCAAAAGAGCAGCTATCTCTGCGGTGGTGTTTATCAGCCTTTCAGTACATGGAGTACTACACAGAGCAGTGAGTAGCAGACATAGTGGATACTTGAACCTTTAGAGTAGCTGGAGCTGGGAGCGGAGGCAGAAGCAGACACTGTGGCGCTGAAGCGGTTGGCTGTGACTCTGAGCGTGGCCACATTTTTCTGCGGCTGAAACAGGATGATGTGAATTTTGGGGGCAAAGAGGCAGCCGAGGACAACCGACCCGCTCAGACTCACGGAGATGCACATGGTGGTGGTCTGCACCTGTGAGGGGAGAGAGGGAGAGGGTGAAGATGAATATAACAACCTGCACTTACATTTTCTCTTTTTGTCTTCAAAAGGATTAATGAAGTTTGTTCAAAGGACACCTGGCCCTGGCACTCCACTCTCTGTTTCTCTCTCTCTCCCTCACACACACACACACACACACACACACACACTTACATACACCTGTTACTTCACTGCAGCCTTTGATCCAAGCAGTTCACTCACTGTTTTTTGTTTCCGGCTCTTATTACTTACAAATCTTTCATCCAATAAATGGGATTCCCTCATGCCCTCTTTTGTCGTGATCCCTAAATCATTGAACCAGTCAGTTCATTATTCTTTTTTCCAAAAGAAACTTGCACAACCCTGCATGTCAAATATATACGTTACAGCCTGTGTGCTCCTTATCATGTTGTCTTTCAGTGCATAAAGCACCTCTCCTCTTCCTTCTCTCTCCACTCAGGCTTAAGATGGGGGGGCAATGTTTCTTTTTGATTTAACAATGAACATAGCTCAGATCCTGTGCAGTGTATAAGTGTATTCAGTCGATTCAAAAACGTGCAAATCTGTCCTAAATTTGCCCCAAGTGTCTGTGTCCTGCAGTCATATCAGAGACAAAAAGCCCTCATGTCCTTTTTGGGGGGTTTCACACCTTATTATCTTTGCATTATCAGTCATATCTCCATTTTCAATTATGTATATGTGTGTGAGGGTTTCAATTAGGGATGTTAGCAATTCTAATTGTGAATCTGTATGTGCATGAATATGAGGGCAAGGAGAAGAATGTGGAACAAGCACAGCTGGCTGTCCTGGAAAGTCAGGGCCCTGTTAGTCATATTTCAGCTGCTAATGTGAGCTGACTGCTGGGGTCATCTTCCTGAGCACCATATCTTCCCACCCCACTGGTTACCCCTGCAGTCCAGGAACTTCTATTTGCAGAACCACAGCATGAAGTGAAATCCCTCCTAAACATACAGCACAACAACAACAGCGCAGAAATATGAGAAGTCCTCACACATTTAAGCTTTAGACTACAAAAATAACTGGTGAAAACACCACCAAGAGTGCGAGTGATATTACTTCACTTGTCTTTTGTCTGCAGCTGCTTATCTCTTTCAGCCATAAAGATGTCTTCCCAGCAGCTATTTCCATGTAAAAGTTCTTTAAGCAAATAATGATAAAGCACCAATAGGATGTGCGGCGGCATGGTGTTCTTACTTTAAAACTGACAGCAAAGAGACTGCGGTTCCACTTTTTACTTTATTCAATAGTGTTTTAAATATTTCATTATATTCATATGATTAATTTAATTGTTAAATAGATATCCCCACAGTTTACAACAGCTATAATAAGAATAGAACTGCACATTTTAAGTTACTTCTTCACGTTCAATGTCATTTGTGATTCAGTATTTTAATTTAATGAAGTTAATCTTTTAAAAAAGAACATAAATATGAATTTATAATTAGCCAGTATGTAGTTCACATACCTTGAGTATTGACTCTTTCTATAGTGATGACCTTTGATTAAAAGAGACGAACGTTATGCACAGGGAAAGGAGATTTGATGTGTGGTGTTCTCTGAGCAGGGGAGAATATCTGTATCCATCTGTGAAACCTTGAGTTCATCATGATTCACTGGGCAACAAGGCTAGACTCTCATTAGAATATTTCTGTGCTATCCAACCCTAATTTGAAATGTGGCAACTGAACCCACAGCCATTATTATTGGTGTCACACAGAACCAAAGCATCAAGGTCTCTGTTGCAGTGCCAAACCTCTCATTCTTTCAATTATTGTGTTCGCTGCCTCTTCAGTAAGAAGCCTCATATGCTGCAACACTCAGCCAGTCTCATATATATCGCTGGGGATCAGGAAAGGTAAAGCTTTTCTGTTCACCATTTGGGTGCCAGGAAGGCTGATCACCACAGACATGAAAAGCCTGAGGTACCTCATGATGATACAGAGCTTGTGTGATCCTGGACCTTCCCCCATCTGTTTGCACAACAAAGGCCTTGTTCCACAGCCTGACCAAATGCTATGGCAGTACCCTTGAGTATGCCTCAGGCACCAACACTCATAACTTACATGGTCTGTCAGTTTTATGCCTGTTGTTTTGTCTTATTTGTCTTACTTTGCACTGCATGAAGAAACACATTAATTCGCCCTTGCAGCTATACATTTTGTACTTGGGAAAAATAAAATGTATATTCTAATAGTTGGCCTGTTGTAGCATTTCAGCCATGTCCAGTAATAGTTATGCATATCCAGTCCATTTATTCATTATCATTTGCATTATGCAGGTTAAATGTAGCCTTTAGTCATTTGTGTGAAGGCTGCAAAACTTTATCCCCTTGTGACAACTCTGCAGCAGATATGTCATATTTTCTCTGACTATTAGGGAGACAGTGACATAAATGTCCCTGCTTACATTTATTTTTACAACAGGTCATAATACTGCTTGGGGAGCTCACTATATAGGGCCAGTTGTGATTAAGACTTTGTGCCTACTAACGACAAACCGTAATAAATCTCCAGAATTAATCTTCTGCACCTGAAATGTGCCATTAAGCATTTAGTAATGCCATGATTCAATGAATCAGTTTGACTGCCATTAATTATTTCTATCTGTATATTCCTAGTCTGATCTGTCTCCAGAGTCTTTGTTCTTGTCTTGAAAGATCCTTCAACCCACATGAAAAGAAAACTCGCTCTTTCATGGGTCTGGGTGACGGTGATCAAATGGAATCTGAAAGTGACACATTCTTCTTTAGGAATGAAAAGCACACTAGGGATAGTCATTTATAGACTTTGTTTACATTATTTCACCACAGTGGGCGTGACATATCACCAGAAATATAAGTCATAAATTCACAACTGACTTTATACAAACTACTTTCACAGACACTTACCCTGTAGTCGCTGGCAGTGACATAGAAGATGGGCTGGAACGCGAGCCAGATGATGCAGGTGGTGTACATGGTGAACCCGATGAACTTGGCCTCATTGAAGTTCTCAGGACACTTGCGGGTCTTGAAGGCGTAGACAGTGCAGAGGATGATGAGGATGCAGTTGTAGGTGAGTGACATGAGCATGCTGGAGTCCCTGCTGTTGCACTTGAGGGTGACCACGTCTCTCCTCTCCGGGCTCACCTCTTTCCGAACCCCTGGCACCTCCACCAACAGCCAGATAAGAGCCACCAGCAGCTGGCAGGAGATAAGAGCTCCACATATTGCTACCTGGGAGGCAGGGCTGATGAAACGGGGCCGCTGGGCTCCATCCTTCACCCCGCTGAAGATACGAGCGATGCGGTTGGTCTTGGTTAGAAGAGCAGAATAACAAACTGCGAAAGAGGTGCCCAGGCCTAGTCGACGTAGGGTGCAAACAGCAGTGGAAGGTTTGGCGATGTAGATGAAGGTCATGAGGTAGCACATCAGCACTCCCAACAACAGGATGTAGGAGAGCTCACGTCCACTTGCTTTAACCACAGGCGTCTCATTGTGCTTGAAGAACAGGCCCACTACTGACAGAGTACACAATATACCAAGACAGGAGATGGTGACAGGCCCAATGGCCCAGGCATCCTCCCACCTGATGTATTCTTCCGGCAGATCATAACAGCCTGTCAGGTTGGCCAGGGGCCACTGACCGAAGCTGCAGTCAGCACAGGTGAACTCATCCTGCAGGTACTGGTAGGGCTGGCAGGGGATACAGATCCAGCAGCACACATCCCCAGGCTGCATACTCTTCACCTCGTTCTTCCTGCAGGGGTCGCTGCATTGGGAGGTGGGTGGTCCAAGGCCACGCCACGGCACCAGGCTGGTGTTCAGGGTCAGGTTCTGGTCCCAGTAGCCGACCTTCTTATAGATGAACTTCCCATCTTCCTTATGATAATGAAAGATGTTGTAGCGGCTGATGCTGTCACCAAAAGAATCAAAGCGCACCATGTTCTCTGTGTCTGCAGGTCTGAACGGAGCTGTAAGGAAAAATACACATATGCTGATTTAAAACCTCTGCAAAGGATATTAAAGACCCATATCAATTCTTATTGTTTCAAAATAAGTATAGCAGGAAATAAAAAGGCAAAAAAATACAATGTATTCTAAATTTATCATTCTTTATTCTAAATTAGTTCTGTATTTTTTTCGATATACTACTCTAAGTCATCACTTATCCTGCTGAAGGATGATGTGCAGTGTGGTAGTAACATTGGTAGTACCTTTCATTCTATTAGTAGTTTAATTGGTGGTTAAAAACATTAAATGCAACATCTAAAAGTTCATGTAACATAATTACTATTACTTTTATTCATTCATCCAGCCAATATGCAATATTCTCAGAATAGTATGTTCTAGATAGTTTTACCTCCCACTGATTCCTCCATGCTAATTAATGAATTATATTTGCTAATTGAATAATTACAAAGCCCTTTTCAGTGCTGCAGAGGAAACCATTTGAAGTCTTAATCCAGTGATGTGCCTATTTGCAGACCCTGTTGCTTAACATTTAAACACTCACAATGAAATTAATCCCATTCTCAGCTGTTTAAACATGATTTCACATGAAAAAATCCAATTTACCTGCAAGCATTCTTGTTTGTGCTAAACATTTTGTCAGCATTTGCTTTCATTGCTGTGCTCACCTTCGAATTTGGTCTTCAAGATGAACTCCTTGTAGAACCTTTTGCCATTACCTGGTTTCATGGCATCACAGACCTTGGATGTGTTTGAGCATACAGCCTGCCTCATGTTGTGGAGCGCATAGGCCATGGCATAGACTGCGTTGACCACAAACATGATCTTGGACTCCTGCTCAAAAGTTCCATCTCGTAGGCTGTGTTCACTGCAACCAGGTTCCTGGAGGCTACAGCCAAACCGGTGCTCCCAGAACTCTTTGAACCATGGGTTCCTCGAGTTGGTGTATGGGTTCAGCTTGGTGAAGTAGTCCTCAAACTCTCTAATTGGGTAAGAGGCTAGCTCAATGGTGAAAGCCCTGTCTGCTGCGGCCTCGCTGCCCCTCACCACACTCTCCTGCGCTCCCCATCCATCACTGGCTACCCAGGTGAAGGTGACATTCATGCGAGTGGCAGCCACCAGCAGCTCACGGGCGTCTTCGCTGCGGGTGAATAGGATGACCACCTTGGCGTTGGACTTCTGCTGCAGAGAACGGATCACGTTGTCATAACCCTGGCGGTTCATGGAGCGGCTCACTTTGGCTGAGGTGGCGATGCAAATTTGGCGGGAGCGGGCCTCCTGCTGGAAAGCATCAATGCCAGTTTCACCATAGTCGCCCTCTGAAGCTACTGTTGATACATAGGTCCAGTTGAAGTAACGCAGGATCTCAGCCATGGCCTTGGCCTGGTAGAAATCAGGGGGAACTGTGCGGGCGAAGTAGTCATAGCGGGTCTTATCACTGAGCTTTGAGCTGGTGGAGGCATAGCTGATCTGAGGGATCTGGAACAATCGCAGGAGGTTGGCCACCTTGAGAAAGATGAGCAAAATATTTAATTAGTTTTCTTATAAGGTTGTAAAACTTAATTTCATACATAATATTTATCATTGAAACCAATTTAGAGTGACACAAACCATGACAGAAACATGACATGTATAAATAGTTGCCTGCTGTAATAAAATGATGGATTTTGCTGCAGGTTATTTAATAAATTGCATTGGGTAATGTCATAGGAGTAGATGAATTATTGTTGGGGGTTATGTTACAGCAGGATTACAAAGAGTCCTTCCTTTGACATTTCAGAAAGTTCAAAATGGAGTTTAAAAACTCACACAGTCACTCTAAGTGTACAATAACTGATTCTTGGACATGTGGGGACACAACATTAATATGGTGTATTATTACATTTTTTTAAATTAATATGAAGCTGTAGGCAAACAGTTACCTATCTATACAAACAGCTTAGACTTAGACTTAGACTTAGACTTCAATAAAGTGAAGTCTAAGTCTAAGTCTAAGTCTAAGCTGTAGGCAAACAGTTACCTATCTATACAAACAGCAGTCATGGAAACAATAGAAAATTGTGTTTCTGGTTATTTAGAAATTTCTTTTAAAAATACATCTCTGTTAGCTCTGTTTTGGTCTCCACCCACAATAACTAAATATCTGGCCCTTTAGCAGAGTGGCAACAGTGAGTTGAAACAGTAAAAGTTACTGACTGGAAATCAAACATTACTGAAATACATTGTAAAGCTCTGTAGAGCTGAGGGGCAGAGTTGGGTTATAATTATCTGTGGGTTCATCACTGGAAGCATCTCCTGTCACATTTGATAGCAATATCATCCATTGTTATTCTAAAAATATTGATCACAGCCACTTGAAAAGATCTAGAGCGATTCCATTGCAGATGCTTGTAAAGCTGGCAAGCAACACCTAAGATTGAGGATAAAAACTGCTCAATGTAATAATAATCTTGGACCTAAGATAGCTGACAATTTTTATTTGAAAAAAAATGTTGCAATACTGCATTGCGAATCTCTCAAGTATTTTTCTTTTTGTTTCTTAACTTCTAGATATCCATCTGGTCTTTAGGTGAAGTGGAGCCATTACAGGGCAGAGTTGCTGTCTGATGTGCTTCAGCTCTGCTGTGGAGACTGGCAGTGGAAACAGCAACAATCCAGTGTTCCTCTATCTCAAACTGTTTACTCTGTCAGGGATCCACATCACCAGTACCACAAATCCCCTCACACATAGTGCCAGATAACAACAGTAACAATGGCACAGAGATAAGGGTTGTATCAGTGTTTTTTGCTGCTTTCTCAAGTTAAAACCATTCCGTCAAGTCATTCAAGTCTCATGACTATGCCAGATGTTATGATGCCCGCCTGACCCAGACAAATATATTGATTTCCTTGTGGAGATGATAGCTTTATGGTGCTCATAGTTCAACAGGGGTGGATGATAATATTTAACTCCATATTCAGCGAGGCATCCATGTTGGACACAAGCCCGCTGAAATGATTGTGTCAGAGACGTAACATAAAAATCATGGCTATTATTTTCCCACAAAGCATTACAGCACTAACTATGACAGAGAGCTGGTGAAAACTTGTCATTTTCAGGATTCCTCACGAGACACAGTGGTGATTAGTGAATACCCATGAGCTTCAATATGACTGTCTCCTCCCTTAGGCATCATTGTATGCCTGGAGGCTTCCCAAACAATGGCATCCCCGTAGATTTAATTGGAACCTTTTACACTCACACTAAATCCTTTTAAAAGTACCATTCTCTGTTACAGCTCAGCCATTCCAACCACAAGAGCTATCAATCCTCTCTGTGATATCATAAATCTTATGTGTTACATTCTGTATCTGCACTATTTTCCACGTGTTGTGCATGCCCTGAACATGTTACTCAACAATCTTTTTTTGAGTCATGCTAGTGGGGTGGCAAGGTTGTTTGGCTGATCCATCGCTTTGGTCCAGATTTAAATATCTCAAAAACAATTAGATATTGCCATGAAATGTTGCGAGTACATCCATGTAGCCCTTGTTTTGAAGTATAATATTGTTAGTGATCTCCTTCGCCTTCAAGCATAATAATAATCAGGTCAATTTAATATTATTAGTGATTCTTGTCAGCTGCAACTGTACTTCCTGTACTACTGTGTTAAGTGTAAAATTGTTTGCAAACTATCACAATAAATGTTAAAAGCTTTATCTTAGTCAAGGTGCAAGATGTTTTTTTTTCTGCACAAAGCATTATCTAACAAGAAAAACATAAATTGATTCCAATAGAAGGACCTTTTATCACAAAACAACTGCCAGACTAAAATGGTCAACCAATTAAACATCAGCATTTTGTTATTATGAGCTATTTAGCGTGTTGGTGTTTGTATTCAAGATAGAAACACCAACACGCGGTGGGAAAATTACACTGTTAGAGCAGCTCAAACATAATGTAAAAGAGTCATTAATAAATAATAGAAACAAAATAAGAACACAGAAACACAAAAACAATATGTACAGTAAATAGTAATAATAAGAGAAAAAGAGAAGTAGCAGTATTTATATACACAGCCACACCCAGTTAGATGTGCTGTGGTGAGGTGTTTAGCTCCAATAACTGCTCACAATACAAGTCCAACTTCACAGAGCTGTACAGACTCCCCATTTTGTTTACATCCTGTGACAAGTTTCCTCTCTCTGATTGCACAATCCTCTCCTCCAGACACATTCACCTTTCCATTGCTGTGGCCAGCCTTAATATAAAGTGAAGTATTTGTAAACATCCATTATGGGAATGGGACAAACAGAGGACAGTACTTGGCATTGTACACACGATGCAAACGCACTCTGTCTTGCCTCAGAAATTACTGACATTAACCCTGATCTGCAAGCGGCCGTGTGGTTAACCTCCTTTAGCCAAAACACCCCTAAAGACAGGAGCCGGTAGAAAATACAGGCACTGTGAGCACTTGAGGGGCTGAATGGAGTAAATATGATGCATTTAGACAAGCGCACTGCAACCGCCAGTAGTCTTCCACTGTTTCTGGTAGAATATAGGGCAGTGGTCTCATCAAATTACCCGCTGAGAGAAGTGATTTACGTTGTTAATGTATGGGAACCCTGATTGGATCCGCACTTGTACTGATTCATTCATGTTGCTGGGGATATATACAGTATTTTGCATGCAGCAGACCAACATGAGCAGCCACACTGATTCAGTCAGTCACACTTGCATGGTAATAAGGTAGTTTCCTCTTGCAGACAGGCAGTTGGCCTTCATCAATAGATTCTTGGAGAAGCTTGACAGTGCACCTTTCAGGACGGCACTGGAGTGTGTGACAGTAACCGTCTGTTCGTCCTCATGCGGCGCTTCCCTCTCACTCTCTCCATCGACGAGTCAGATAAGAACACAACCACGGTGCTCAGTACTCAGGGGAATCATACTGTAAAATTTAACTCACTGCATGAGACTCTGAAAGAACAGTTAATTTCTTAATCAAGCCCCGCCACTGCAATGGATGGTGCAGTTTGCAAGAAGCTTTGACAGACACCATTTAAAGACTTACACCAACCTTAATCATAACCAATACATACATATAACTGCTGACTTTACTCTAATATGAACCCATCCCTGAAGACACAAACCACTTTAGCTTGTTTGGATCTGAACTGCAATAATTTGAGGCACCAATTAGGGGCTCTTCACGGCCCGCTGGTTTAAAATCCAAAAGTGGTCCCCAAATGTGATACAGCTTGGACCACACTATCTGAAAAAATAATGCATGACAGAGGCACATTCACACCACAGCCTCCTTGAATAATGTGGCCTGATTTGATTTTACACTTTCCTGCATATATTTTCTGATATTATTATATGAGATGTAGACATCTCATATAATAGTTTTAATTTGATGTGTAAGGACAAGTATACACAAACACTTGCAAATGATTGTATTAATTAGATAAATAACCTCATTAACATGACAGGTTATATCCAATATATTATGGTGATTATAGCAGCATTTCACAAAGTTAGAGTCTTGTTTTGCTTCTATTATTTAGGAGGTTCATTAGTGAGGCAGCAATTGTTTTCTGTAATGTTTCCTTATAAAGTGCAGGTTATGTATGCCTTTCCTGACTGTTTGTTAAGACCTAAACAGCACAGGGGTCTGTTTGCACTATGACATTCATTAACAGAGAAGATTCCCCATTATATCCTGTACCTAATGCAGTGATTGCATCATATTTAATATAACAATGAAAAGAACTCTACAAATAACATATATGTTGGTTCTCAAATGTTTGTTTGGCAGAAGTTGACTAAAAGCTCCATACTAAAAACAAACAAATGGAATAATTATAGTGTATTATGTCATCTATATTTTCAGA
This sequence comes from Terapon puta, assembly GCA_028564955.1. Taxonomy (NCBI): domain Eukaryota; kingdom Metazoa; phylum Chordata; class Actinopteri; order Centrarchiformes; family Terapontidae; genus Terapon; species Terapon puta. The sequence continues at coordinate 12,586,174 of JAOXYL010000100.1, read as the reverse complement.
TAGCATTATTTCATATTATTTACCTTTATTATCTCATCTTTTTTATTTCCTCTTTTTTCCTCTCTTCCTCTTTTATATCTTGTCCTAATGTTTTATGTCTTGTGCAAAACACTTTGAATATCCCTGCTGAAAGATGCAACATAGATTCACTTCAGTTAAATTACTTAAAATCTGTAATTAAAGAAATTAAAGGCTTTTTTTTATTGTTGCTTCACTTGAATATGCGAACCTTCACTTCACCAAATGATTTATGCACATACTTTGACACTTGAACTTCACCTGCTGAGTGTGAAATCTTTTTCTGCACTCTGTGATCTCATCTCAGTTCAAGTCATCGAGACTAGGTTAAGAACAATGATGGTGATAATCCAGGTTTATCTGATGAACAGTGAGAAGAGAACAAGAACAGGAAAACATTCACAAGAAGCCTTTTTATAGGTCCCTTAGCCCACCACCAACAAATCGAGTGCATGACAAAAAGCCTGTGAACAAAATATAACGTGCTTAATGTTTACAGCTGCAGCCTGGTCTACAGTCAATTTTCCACATATTGTTGGGAGGAAAGAAAGACTGCATACAACTCAACCTTCTTAGATCACAGGCTTCAGACTTAAGAATCAATAAGCTCTGCTGCATTTGAAGTTAATGCTTGATATGATGTCTGCTGTACAACATGCTTTGAGGGAAGACATGAGAAAGCTGGTACACGGCAGCATCTTACTCATGTGTCTGTCATGATTTTTTTCAACATAGAAAGTCCATCTGTATGTCCCCGAGGTCCCTGTCAAGCTGAGCCCTACAGTAGATACAGTAGATGGCATGGAGGGTGACTTCAAGATGCACAGAGCTCCAGCCCAGCTACTCACTAAAGGTTGAGAAATACATTTTATCCATAATGGATATAATGTACATCGTTACAACATTTGGTGTACTGTATTTGAATTATGCTACTAAAACATGACTATTGCAATAAATAAATGTCAAGTGTGAATCATAGATGCATTTTAAAAAATGACTTGATGAATGCAAAGCTATGAGGTAATGTGTTTATTGATTATATGAATAAATCTGGTAGCTTTAGTTTAATTCTTAGGCAAAGCACAAAGTTCATCAAAAGCATCTGTTTCTAATGTTTGTTGTGTGAATATAATGTTGTTTTCTTAGGGCGGGACTTTCCATCTAATTTCCAAAAGAGATGTAGTACAAACAGTAGCACAAATTATCCGTGCCAAGCTTGCGTTATAAGTGCAATTTGTGAATTATCTAGTTCAACTGCTCAAGATGAGCAATTATTCCTAAAGCCAGAAATCACACAACACAAGCAGCAAGGGGGAAAGAATAAAAATACTGATACAGTTTAAAACTCATTATCCTAGATGCTAAAATCCACACAAGATTTTTTGAGAAAAGATTAAAATACACATCTTTCAAGTGGCATGTTGTATATCCATGCATCCAAGCATGTTGATTCTAATCATTTGAACATGATGATGCTTATACAGCCTAAGAAACAACAGGAAAATGGTAGTCACACACAATGACAGGTTTGCATTATTTGATTTATGCAGCAGTCTATACTTTGATTCACTCAGAGGAAACAGCATCCGTGCTCCAGTCAACTGTGGAGAGAAACAGCAGAACACCACTGTGCCTCAATCGATTGTGCAGCATCAAACGCATGCATCTCATACTAATTATGCATTTTCTGAGCTCGTCCAGTTGGATCTAGTTTGTGCTCTCTAGGAAACTTTGAGGCAAACCTAAAACATAAAGTATAAAGTTCCTCAGTGATTGCAGTGCCTATTTCCATCCAAGGCTGATTCTTCCAAATTGGAAATTGGATCAACAACTTTGCAGTGCGGCACACTTCTCATGGATTTTTCATTTGCATTTGTTTTTGCCAACTGATCTCTTGGCTCCAAGTTCATGTTGGCATTTTCTTGTTTATAGTCACAGCCAGGAAAAGGAAATCAGAGTGATAGCTGTGTCGAGTTGTTCAATAGCCTGTGCCATTTCATCATATATCTGTTGGATCAGCTACCCATCTGTCCTGCAGCTGATGAGGATTATATTTTATTTGAAGCAGCTTTGTTGGATCCTCCCACCCTAAGTTTTAAACAGGGTGTACATAGGTGTAATTTTATGGGGAAGGAGGAAGACAAATGTTTCCCCATTCTATTTATAGAAGTGCTTTGTCCTCAGCTGATTTTAACCTGGAGCATAAGAGAAAGAGAGGATAGTACTCATTCTCTTCATTTATTCTACGTCATGTTATTTACTGTTTTTTCCTTCCATTTGCATGGTAGCCCATTGGTATGCCAACAGTTATGTTGGGATGTTCAGGATGTTTAAAGGAATGGTTCAGCATTTTGGGAAATCCACTGGATTGATTTCTTTGCAGGACTTAGATTAGAAGATTGAGACCACTGTGTAAAGTCAAGCATGTAAAAATATTAACACAGAATAGGTCAGTAAAATGTTCACTGACAACATATTTCTCTGTTCTGCTTTTGCAAGAGACTATCTGTTAATATACCATTAACATAGTTTTTTAAGTTTTAGGCACTCACAGCAAGGTCAAGGTTAGAAGATGATCATGGTCTTTGTTTAATGCTGAAGAAGTCTATGGTGACTTGAGACACAATGTATTCACATAAAACTGAAACCACAATATTTTAATTGAAATACTTTTGTGGACTTGACCTAACCACAGGCAGCATCTGATTGCCTCGACTCCTTTCTGTGGCTTAGGTGAATGTGGAACTGGGGCAGGAAAATTCGATTTGAAGGTATGGGCAACAACCCATAAAAAAAAAAAAACCTTTGACATGATCACACATGAGGTGCTGTTCAGTGAAAGAAGGAACACAAGGCAAGGCATGATATTTGTAGTGCATTTCTTTCATGTAAACTTGAAATATGCTTTATATGTGCTGCATCTGCACACACACCCTCCCACCTGAAGAGCCCACACACACGTAAACACAGAGACAGAAACACAGAAGCACACGTACAACAAAGGCATGATTAAATGGTAAAATATTTAAGGCAGCAGCTGTACATGTAAACAGGTATGTTACATACTGCGCATAGTATGTTTATAAATGAGCCAGTCTCAGGAAGAAATATGCACTGATCTGCTCGCATGTGCTATTTCAGGAGGAGACAATCCTTCAGATTAAACTTACATCTATTATTTTACTCCCACAAGCAAAACAATGCTCACCAGAAAGAGCGACCTTTCGAACCGCTCTCGAGTGCAAAGATACAATCTGAGAAAAATGTTGCTCTTTCTCATCTGCTTAGCTCAGAGCTATGAAATATTACCTCTGGTCCCCATCAGTGAAGAAATAAACTTGATAAGTCCAGTCATTTTTAACATTATTGAGACTGAGTGCAGTGCTCCTGTCACACAAGCTTAAGCACCGTTCTAAGCAGAAGCTACAGGTTCTGAGCAAAGACTGGTAATTTATGCCTGTGATACCATGTAAAAAAACAAACAATGGCTCTAAGACAGACAAGATGAAGGAGAAGTGCATGTGGAAATCGATAGGCTTGAAATGTTATTGACCGCGTGGGTCCTGACTGAAACCAACCCAGCAGTCAACAATGTTTCACTTCACTTTGAATGTGCTAATTAGGGAGCTGAGCTGTTTTCACCAAACGTGGGGGGTGGGGGGGTATAATATTCGATGATAAACAAGACGCTTTTGAAGTTAACACCAAAGTTTTTTTTTTCACCCGACACATTGGGTGAAGACGGAAACACAATAAAGATAGAGCCCTCCGATAGAGCCCTCTCAAGTTCCTCTGCATGACACATCAACAGACTTAATAAAGCACTGCAAACCAAAAATATTAAACGTGGAGAGGCAGACATGAACTCTTCTAACCTTAAATTATTGAGGACCTTCCCAGCAGCTTCAGCGCTGGTAACACGGAGTTTGTCGAGTGGTCTTCAAGGATTCAGTGGGTGTTTTTGGAGTGCAAATTTTAAGATATTGGATTTTAAGGATACACGGTTCTCAATAACTATGGTCTGAGGAGAGATACAGTAGTGCTGTTTAATTTACACGGGATGGGCTGTTTAACTGCGCTGCAAGGATTTGATAACCCTTTGATGATTATTACCACTAAATTAGTTGGTTCTTCATCCTTGTGTGCGTGCATGCTAAATTATTTAAGGCCAGCGCAACAGTCTCAGTGTGGATTTGTGCTAAGTGTTATTTGCATAAACTCCACGTTGAAGTCAAAAATTGTTATTATGCCTCTGAGCAGATTTCAGCCTTTTCAGTGTGTGACTGTGAAAGTGCAGTGGCTTGTGAATTTGAAGATACAAATGTTTTTTTTTTCTTTTTTTGCAGTAAGAAGTGTGGGAATAGTTCAGACTGATTTCATTGTTCTGTTTTTTTTTCATTCTGTCTCCTTGTGGTTAATGTTAGGTTAAATTCAAAAGTGTAAAATGTGTAGGCTGTTTGGCATTGAGTCATCATTCATGGTTGCTTCTATACAGCATCCCAGATGGCAATAAAGACTATTTTAAAAAATATTTAATTTAACAGTGAAAAGACACGAGGAGGACGACAACATGTACCAGGATGTGTAAGAAGTTGATGAAAGCTTCCAAAATATTGCCAGGCTAATTATGAAAGAATCCCTTTGAGGCCAAGGAGAACCTGGCCCGTCTCCCACCATTTTTCCCACATCTTGTCCTTGGCCCCTGTTGCAGCCAGCGTCAGCCTCCCCTCCACACACAGGTAGACACGTCTCTGCCAGCCAATGGAGATGCACCCCACAGATGGGAAAAGCAGCTCCTCTCAAAGTTCCCCGGCAGCGTCCCTGGCACTTGTCCTCTCCAGTTTTCTAACACTCTTCATCTCCACAAAGTGCTTCTCTGGGATAAATGGGGAATTGTGTAAATCAGTGACCTCTCACAAAAATCCCACCATGGGCTTCTCGCTGCTCTCACGGGCCTGATTCATTATGGCTCTCGGGAAGTGTCAAAGAGACTGTTGAGCACAGTGACGGTAGAGGTATGTATTCAAATTCATACAAAAACATTCAAGAGCGGTGGGTTTCTTTTTTGAATCTTTGCGACTGTGTGGTCCCAGAAGACTCATTCATAGGGACACACACACATACAAACGCACACACATACACACACGCGCACACACACACACACACACACACACAAAGAGTCCCTTTCACGCTTCTTAAAAACATGCTGTTCTTTTGCCAAGCATCAGCAATGTCATTAGCAGAAGAAGATCTATATTATCCGCTTCTTTCTGAACAAAGGCGCACCGTGTTTAAAGGTGGTTTTAAATGATTCTAACATGTTATGGTGGACATCCTCAGCCCGGTCTGTCTGACTGTGTGTCTGTTCTCAGCGTGATGGCAGCGTTCATCACTGCAAACTCCTGGCAAACTTCACTCAGGCTGGATCGTATACTGACTGTTTTAGCAGACATTAACAAGGGAATCACAGTCAAAAAGGCTGCAGCACTCAACTTATTCAAACAATCAGTGTCCTCCATATATTACTCACCGTGTGGAGATGTGGGGTGTTATGAATCAAATAAAAATGCCATTTTCACGCTCAAAAGGGAGAACCATGAGAATTATAAACAATTTGGTTTGAAATCTCCCCATATACACTTTAACAAGGAACTAAAATATATGAGGAAAAACACAACGTGGAAGGATTATAAAGTAGTTCAAAGGAGTAATTTGACATTAGTTTGGGAGAGCGGTACCACTTTTATATCTATCTGTTTATATAGTAACGCCAAAATTTGCTTCTATCCTTTGTTTGTTTGTATGGAGGAAACATAGTGAAATAACAACTTTTAGGGGGCTGA